>CATIWR010264571.1:0-31755 GCA_949677035.1 Omphalea diandra | reverse complement strand
ATTTTTAAATGGCCGTGGTTCGTGTTTTTGTATATAATTTTTAAGACGTCTTTTTATTTTTTTGCGTTGCTGTTTTGGAAGTACCCCCCCCCCCCCCCCCCCCCCCCAAAAAAAAAAAAAAAAAAAAAAGAAAAGAACAGGTGTTACAGAATGGAGGCTATGATGAAGCAGAAGGGTAATGATGGGCAGATTGTTAGAACTACCACTTCATCATAACGGGAGATGGTTTTCAAATGCTCCCAGAAAACCAATCAACCACTTTCAAGACAGATTACCAACTATCGGTTTTTCAACTCAATGGATATTTTTAATTAAAAAAAAAAGTTTAGATCTAAGGAAGACAAGAAGGATTATAGAGGGCATGGAGGCTCAGATTCGCCTTTTATCAGACAAGAAAAGGAACAGATCGATTGCGGCCTGCATCGTAGGAGCTCTCTATGGAACCGCACAGCAGTCATCTCCATAGACAATCCCCTACATTACCCCGCCGCACCATCAACCCCTTCCTCACCGTCTGATTTTCTTGAAACTCTCATCATCACCGCCTCTTTATAATCGGATCTAGGAAAAGAGACAGAAAGAAAGCAACGCACATAATGATGATGATGATGAGGAAGACCTAGATAAATATGGAAAAACACAGGGGATCAGAGTATATAACCCAGGAACATATATATATATATACATACACATACACATAAACAGAACTTATGTTGTGGCGTCGGTCCACGTAGAAGGGTGGTTCATGATATCAAAACGACGACGTAGAAATCATTGGCTCCGCAGTCGTTCAGAGAGGCGGGGCAACCCCCTTTCCATTCCGCCGCCCTGAGAGCAAAGCCTCATTCTTAAACTAGTTGAGAGTTTCAACCCTAGAATTGATGCGCTTCATCCCTTTTGTTTGACAATAGAATCCTTTTCTTCTTCTTTTTTTTCCATTTTTACCCTTTTGAGTGGATGGACTATGAAGGTGGCATGTTGGTAGAATGGGAATGACTTGGAGAATAATTACGTAAACTTGGTAAACCAAAGAGCGTTTCAGAGACTCAGCCGCTTGGTTATACACGTGTACTTCATGCGTAGCTTTGGGTTGTGGCGTCAAAACGACTGGTAGTTTTTGTCATTTGAACCTGCTCGCAACAGGATGAACTTTGTTCTGGCCATCAATCACCACCAAACTCTAACCTTTTTTTTTTTTTTTCCTGGGTGAGTCCTTTTTGCTTGTTGAGTAAGAACACAAAACATAGAAAGTGGGTTTCGAGATTTTCAAATTTTGGGAAACAATGAATTATTGATTCCCTCAAGTGAAAGTAAGAACTTAGGAACACAGCGCTCTCTACCAGCAAAACAATGGGTCGATTAAAAAGCAATTACAAAAACTGGAATGCAAATAATACATGTCCAGATTCAGAGGATTAAAGAGGATGTTTGGCATTATTATTGTAAAATTTTAATTTTATTTTATTAAATAAAAAGGCTTTTAGGATTTGAAATTTTTTTTAAAGTAATTTTAAAAATATTTTTAAATATTTATAAAATAATTTAGCTATATTATTAATTTACTTTAATAATTATATCATTGAAATCTTTAAATATTAACTTTATATTACTAGTTTAGTGAAGGATAGAGACGATATCACCATTATCATCGGATGATTCAATTCAAAAGACGACGATTGACTCTAGCTTTCAATTACTTCCCAACTTTCATTTTATTTTGCTCTCTCTTCAAAATACCATCTATCATATTTTTTTTCCTAATGAATTCCATCATAATCCATGTTTTTTTCTATTATAGGATTTCTTAAATAGAAAATAAAGGATATTTTATTAATTCATAACCACTTTGCACATTTATCATGAATAGGATATTACTATTTTACTGAAAAAGATTTATAGGATTTTATATTATATTAATTACTATCTTCTTGATAATTACAAAAAAAAAAAGTGCGGATTTTTCTAACTTAAGAGAAATAGCATAATTTTTAAAAAAGAAAGAAAGGAGCACATAAAATAAAATTTGATAATAAAATAGAATGAGTACATAACACAATGATAGAAATTCAAAATCGACAACAAAAAAATCTAAAAGAAGATTGAACTCATGACAATTAATAAGCTCATTGGAATACATATTCATAAAATTAAAATAAATAAATTGAAAATATAAATTAAAGGTTTGATATTAATTAAATATGTAATTACTCTTATAATATTATTAAGAAATTCAAAATAAATTAGAGTCTAAATATTTTTTAATAAACTTATTGAATTAAAAAAATTAAATTTATAAAAAATTAAATCAATTTAATATCTTCAAATAATTTATAAATGAATTCAAATTAAATTATAAATAAATATAAATAATTACTGATTTCACGTGTTGCAAGTGATAGAAAATTAATATATACATATATATTAAATTTATGTATGTATATACATTTATTTAATTGGTGATTTTGAAACATTATTTACCAATTTCTTTTACTATTTTGTAAAATTAAATAAGTATAAATTGACCAATAAATTATAAAATTAAAATTATAAGTGAACTTTAAGATTTTTTATATATAAATATATTTAGCGCTATTTTTATGCTGAGTGTTATTTAGAATTTTTAGTGACAATTTAAAAAAGAAAGGTCAAAATTATCATTTTAAAATAATTTTAATTTGATTTTTTTTTGGAAAAAAGGTCCCATGGGATTTATTAACATAAATAATTTACAAATTAACAAGCACTCTCAAATCTCTTATCTGCTGAATAAAAAAAAAAAAAAAATTCCGAGACCCGCATTTCAAATTCGAAACAATGCTTGTTTGTACGGCATGTCAGAGTTCACAGTGTATCGTTTGAACAGATGAGGCTCAGATTCAACTTCTATCAAACAAGCAAAGGAATGGATCGACTTCGGCTGCAATATAGGAGCTCGCTATGGAACAGCAAAACAGCCATTTCCACTCACAAACCCTAAATTACCCCGCCGCACAATCAACAGCTTCCTCACCGTTCGATTTTCTTGAAACTCCCATCATCACAGCCTCTTTATATTCGGATCTACAGACAGAGAGACATATACACAAAATCGGATTTTCTGCAACAAACCCAGAAACAGAGTTTGCAAAATATAGCAAAAGCCAAGAAACCCAGAAGAGCTGATGTCTTACACTTCAATTAAAGAAAAACAACCACAAAAAATGAACAAGAAACGAAAATATTTTTTATGGGTGTGAAAATAAAGAGGAAGGTGACATGTGCGAAAGAACGAGAATGAGAAAGAGAAAGCGGAGAGAGTGTGAAAATCATTGGCTCCGCAGTAGTTCAGAGATGCAGGGCAACAAGCCTTCCCGTCCGCTTCCCTGACAGCGAAGCCTCATTCTTAAACTAATGAGAGTTTCAATTCAACCCTAAGTTTGGTTCGTTTCTTCCCTTTTTTATTTCGGTAAACTAGTCTTTTTGTTTGTTTTCCATTTTTACCATTTTGTGTTGGTAGAAATGGGAATAAATTGGAGGGTAATTCTGTAAACATGGAAAAGTAAATGGTGTAGGTGACTATGGCCACGATTATGCAACTGTACTACATGCGATGAGTAGATGTGGGTGGCGTCAAAACGACTGGTAGTTTTGTTGTAATTTTAAAATGTCGACCATCATCAGAGGCCTAAATTTTGGTCAGTTGCTCAGTTGGCCATCAAGAAAGTACAGATGATCGATCACTTCCTTCTTTTTTTCCCCCCTTCCTGACTAAGAACACGAATTGGTGAAAATGGATTTTGAAATTTTCAAAATTTGAGAAACAATGAATTTGTTCCCTCATTTGAGAGCGAAACCATGGCTGTAACTCTAGGAACATATATTTGTTTTACCAATAGCTTAGAAGCTGAATGCCTAGCTTACCTTACAACGCAAGAATCAGAAGTTCAACCTCTTATAATATTTTCAAAGTACTCGAAAAAAAAAAAGAAATGCCAGATCTACATAAATCGAATGTGAACGAGAGAATATGCTTCCACTTCAATAATTTCTCATCGTGCAAGTAGGCAATTGGTTCAAAATCAACTCATTGCGACTCACAAGAGCTTGTATAAATGGAATCCACATATTTAAACAGGTTGTGGGCGCCTATGTCCACATGCATTATTTGATCAGCATGCCAAATGGTCCCGTTTATGATTGAAGTTTGCAGTAGAGTTACTGGACCAACAAATCTCAGGACAGTCAAATGTTGAGATTTTTGGGTCACGCATATGACAAACCTAGTCACTGTCAAAGTAGATATCAGGCTCCACAACTGTGTCCCATGTTGAGACACGGCACATTGCCATGCGAACACTGCGTCAAGTTTTCGTCACATCTCCAAATTGCACCAGTTGCAATTTGGACTTTGTAATAAAACGAGCCTGCCCCATAATGAAGCGCAGCTCCACGGTCGGTGATATAATTGGTTTTCATGTTAACATTTCCAGTCTCTTTGAAGCTAACAATACACCACATGATACCAAATGGCTAACAATAACAAGATCAACCATACAAGCTAGAGGTGTGCCCTCGCAAGCATTTTTCAGACGTCTAATATTTTAGACCAATACATGTTTCGAGATTAGTACATGGTGTTCTTACTTTATTAGAATTATTCTGGCACATGGAAGTTGCTTTTTATTTCTCATAAGGATCTCTTACAGCTTTGAAGGAGACTGGTACCAACCCCAAGGTTCATTGGAGATGTATTGGGTCACCTGTTTCACACTCATGTAATTCTCAAGTCCCCTGCAAAAATTAAAAAAATACAGAAAGAAAACAAAATAGATAAAACAAGGATTAGTTGGTTATTGACACTAATCGGTAATGTTTAAGCTGCAAATATGTAGCAACTTTGTCTCAATGCAACCAGGGAAAAGAGATTATCTAGAGATATCATCCGGTCCTAAATGCTAGGAATACTAGGATTAAATAGTGTTGACTATATGATTTGGGTAATTGAGGCCATACCATTCCCCTAATTCACGCCCAAAACCACTACGCTTGACGCCTCCCCATGGAGCTTGACAGAAGCATGGCTGAGAGCAATTAATCCATACAATACCTGCCCGGAAGGCCTGATCAACAGGAACAAAGTAAAAAAAGATATCTGACCTGTTGAAAAACCTCAGCCAACTTAATGAATTACAATTATCTAGCATGACGATAACGTCTCACCTTGCTTACACGATCACATCTATCCAGATCATTTGATATCACGGCAGCACCTAAGCCATAACTGCAGAACCACAGTGTCAGAATGAATCTCTGTGACCAAAACAGATCCCCACATCATGTATGTATGTATCATTATTGAGATGCAAGAATCAACTCACTGGGTATCATTTGCCAATTCAATGGCTTCATCTTCAGAACTAAATGTTTTAACACACAGAACAGGTCCAAAAACTTCCTCTCTCCAAATTTGCATGGAGGTATTTACATCAGTAATAATGGTTGGTTCGATGAAGAATCCCTTATTCAAATGCTGCCATTCATTTGCATACAACTCTAATGACCTTACAGATCATCATGCAAAACAACTCCAGCAACAGAAAACGGGAATTATACATACCTTTGGACGAGCCCCACCAGATAAAATAGTTGCACCTTCACCCTTAGCAGTTGAAATAAATTTCATAATTTTCTCATACTGCAGCAATCAAGTAATATGTTAACTCGCATCTTATCACAAAATTTTCAACTCATATTTTTCAAATCATTTACAATTACGGGAAAATGTAATGGCAGCATATGCTAGAAAATTTTACTCATGAAAAACATATATCCTAACCCCTAATTTAACAACCCCTTCTCTCTCTCTCTCTCTCTCTTCCCTCCCTCTTCCTGTCTGAAATAAAATGCAGGCCATCGTAACAAATCCTTACCTGCCCCCCACTGACAACTGGGCCAAGTCTGCAACCTTCTTCTAAAGGATCTGATATTTTAATGTTTTTGCACCATTTAACAAGCCTGTCCAGAAATTCTGTTGCAATGTTTTCCTGAAACATTAAATCTGCATGAGTTGAAGCATGAAAGTATTTTATGCACAATATGTAGTACTAAACCAATTATTGTTGATTATAGTCTCGCTATCAAACTATAAAACAGAGAGTGATATTCTTTGATGGAAGAGTTAAATTAAAGAAGGACATGCAATATATAATATATAGCACTCACATGAACAAGAAGACGGGATGTTGCACTGCATATCTGACCATTTGTCCAAAAGCAACCAAAAGCGGTCCATTCAGCAGCTGTTGAACCAAACAATGTTTTCATCAATACCAACATGTGAATAAACACATGCATTTGTTCCCTATTTGATGGGTCTCAGGTATCAATGAACATCGTATCTTAATGAAAAAGGAAAAGTCAACCATTCAGACATAGCCAGTCCAAGGTAATGAATGTAAGAAGAAACTAACCTTTGTCAAGATTGACATCCTCAAAAACAATAATCGGGCTTTTTCCACCAAGCTCCAAGGAAACAGGCTGCCAAAACATTATGCATGTTAATGTTATTACTCAAAGAAAAGAGAATCAAGCAGAGAAAACAAAAAATTGTACAGACTGGCACACCTTAACCATCTGAGCTGCAGATGCCATTATCCTGCTCCCTGTAGCTGTGCTTCCAGTAAATGCAATCTGTTAATAACTTACTCATTAGCTACTACTGCGTGGTATACACAAACAACCCAAAGTTGATATTCATGACAATTCCACTCAAAAGAATGTCTAATAAAGAAAATAACAACAGAAATCAAACCTTGTCAACATGAGGATGAGATGCCAAAGGAGCACCAGCTTCAGGGCCCAGTCCAGTTAGAATATTGAGAACACCAGGAGGAAGACCAACCTCTCTACACGCTTCAGCCAACTCTAAACAGGTCCTGAAGTAGAAAAGTATTATAGCTACAAGATAGCATGACTAGCCAACATCAAAGTTGAAGCAAGTTCAAATAAATTTTAGACTTACAATGATGCCAGTTCAGATGGCTTCAGTATTGCTGTGCAACCTGCTGCCAGAGCTGGAGCCACCTTCCATGTAGCCATCAGTAGTGGATAATTCCTTTAACATAAAAGGCAAACAATTTTTAGTTCGTTAAACATCAAGTTTCTCATCAAAAATATTTGCCAGAGGCTGTTAAAATAAGAATTACAAAATACAGTACCAAAAAAATTGAAAATCAACATTCATCATCATCGAAACTAAAATTCACTTGAAAATTCACCATTTAATTCATCCAGAAACAAGAAGATTCACATTTTTAATCAGCCAGAAAAATACAATAATCCTCACAGTAACAAATTATATTTATCACAAATTTAAGAGAGGGACTAAAAATAGGATGTAAAATTCATCAGCAGCACAAAATGGACCAAGAAAGGAATATGTGTCATAGATGTCAGCACTAGCAAGGATGTTATGAAGTGTGGATTGATAACAGTAAAAACAGTTGCGACAAAGAAAATGAAAATGAGACTAAAAACATTACAACCATGGAAAGGTTAAAAACTCAAGTATGCACTTCACAATTACAAACAAAATATGAGACAATTACAAAAGAATAATTCTGAAGCTACATCTCAATCTGCAGATATTTATAGATTATATCTACCAATCAATGAGAGTAAACAGTCCCACACAACTCATTCTTCTGAGTTTCTACATGACAAGTATCAAGTACATTTTTACTATTGCCAATTGGTATGGATGAAGATGAAAATAGCAAAGCAGGTAGATGATAATTTTACAAGCAGTTGACATCACCAAGACAGAAAAAATAAATAAAATAGGAAAAGGCAAAAATGAATAAGCATTTTGAGAAACAGAAGCATCAAATACCATGGAGTGATTAAAGCAACAACCCCAATAGGTTCTTTAAGAATATAACTCTTAAATGTTTCCATAGGGAGAGAAACAGGAGCCTTCTGCTTTGCATCTAAACCTTCAGCAAGGTCAGCATAGTACTCAAAACAACCAGCAACATCATCCTAGTAAACATGAAAACACATGTGAGGCAATATACACATAAATACTGAATGCAAAATTCTAATGGCAAAGGCATACTATGTCCCATGCTGCTTCATCCAATGGCTTTCCGCAATCAAGTGCTTCAAGTTTCGCTAGTTGAGATTTCTTCTCATTTATCTGAACGCAGAAAAAGATACAAAGATTGAGAACTCAAGATACAGAACCAATAGACTGATTTCTTCTAAAGGCAATATCACCAAATAAGGGATCTTGTCTAAGAAGCTCACAAATATCACTTAAAATGAGAAAAACACTAGTTTGATATCTACTCATCACAAAAATGAATTATTTACATCTAATCAAGCCGTACAATCAGTACATAATAAGCAATAATACAAAGGTAGATATCATAAATCATCACATTATTCACCCGGACCTTTTGAGATAAGCTCAAATAAGCAAATAAACAAACCACATCAGAGGAAATAGCCTATACTCGACTTCGAATTCCAACTTTAAAAAAAAAAAAAAAAAAAAAAAGCATATGAATATAATTGTGTTTGATTTGGCATAAATCTTAAGTATAACCTTAGCAGCAATAGCACGCAAATACTTAGCACGAACAGCACCAGAAGCAAAAGCCCAATCTTTGCCTTTGTTCCTTGAAAATGCTTTTTGAGCCGCTTCCACTGCTATCTCCACGTCTTCAGCAGTAGCAGCAGGTATATCACCTGCAAGCCCATTTAGCACACAAATGTCAGATTCCAAAACCCAAAACCATCGATCAAACAGAAGAAACTAACACTACCCCAAAAATCCAATACTAAAAAAATAAAGAAAGCAGACCGATTATCTCCTCGGTAGAGGGGTTGACGACGGGTATGCGTTTCTTGAGGAGAGGCTCTCTCCATTCTCCGCCAATGAACAGCTGCCGATTTGGGATAGGGATCGCCATGATTGGGATGATTTCCGCTTTTCTGGAATTTTCCCACTTTATAGTGGCTAGGCATGTTGCCCGGAGCCGAAACCTTGTTTGGAAAGAGATAAAACAAGTAAAAAAATGAAAATAAAAAATAAACTATAATTATAATTTTTTATTATTTAGAAATGAAAATTAAATTAAAAAATAAAGAAAATAATTTCATTTTTTTATTTTTTTTAAATGAAAAGAAAATATGACGATTGAACGAAATCATAGTAAATTTATCTCTCATTCCTTCTTTATCCAAACATGTAGAAGGAAAATAAATGAAAAAAAATAAATTTTATTTTTCTTCCTTTCTTTTTAATCCAAATATGAAAAGAGAAAATAAATAAAAAAATAAAATTTATTTTTTCTCTTTATTTTATTCCTCTCTAAACAATTTGTCAAACATAGAGTGAAAGCGTAAAAGTTAAAAAAAAAATTGATAGAAATATGAAAAATAAAGAAATATACTTAATAATTATATATTTGATATCACGTAATGTATTGTAATAAAAAAAATTATTTTAATAATTTAATGAATTTATATATAATTATATTATATTATAATTGATTATATTCTGTCAAATATAATGCAAAAGCTTCATTCTACATAGCAGAGAGTATGAGATTGTGCTATCATATGAAATTGATATAATCTGTCGTTTGCGAATTCAACTGCATTAAAAACGTTGAGTATTTTTTTTTTTTTTTATCAATAATTATAATGAAGGATGAGAGATTTGAGCTGAAAATCTAAAGATTTCAAAGGCAGATAGACTATATAATTAGACTAGGTTTAAGTGTATTAAAGATGTTGAGTGATAAGTGTAAAGACTTTCAAAAAGTCAGCAAGTTGAATTTGTACATCTTTTTTACAACGGTGCCTAAAAAAAACTACCATTTGAAATTAGTTTTTCTTTTAAGAACACCAATCATAAAACATACACGTCAGCATATGTAGATAATATTTCCTCCAAAAAACACATAATTTAGAAATTTTAGGTGGATGTCTACACTAAAGTCTTTAATTATATAGATTGGTGAAATGTGGGTAGAGTTATAGAATTTAGCATGTCTTTATAAAATCCTTTTATGATTTTTATGAAAAGTGTAAAGGATTTTTATGAAAAGTGTATCACATCACTTGTATTCTATTTGTAACAACTATGGTAAATATATTTAGCTATTCAATTTGTAACAACTATGGTAAATATATTAGCTATTCAATTTGTAACAACTATGGTAAGTTATTAGTAATAATTAAATCAAATAAGAATTTTCGATGCAGTGTAAGCTTTTCAAAAAATAAGTAGATAAGATTTTTTAAAGAGAATATTTTACTAACTATTTTCATAGTATAAAACTGAGTTTAAATAGTTTTTATAATGTCAAAATTATAAAATAGAACGATTTTAATAAAAATGCTAAGATTACAAAAACTACGACCAAATTAAATCCTAATTAGAATAGAAAATATGAAACAAATGTTGTCCAAATTGAAATTTCCTATAAACAAATTACAATCAAAATAAAAATTATCAAAAATGGAAAAAACATGTTTTTTAAAGCCTAAACAATAGAGTATAGGTGAAAAATGATGGACATTATAGACAAAGGTAATAAGTTTCAATCGTTAAATTGTTTCTAATTAAATCAATCATTTTAGACAAAAAAATCTCAGCTGCTTTGAATTAGTATAAATGGTGAAATTGCAAACTTTTTTTTTTCCTTTTTCAACTTTTGTCGCTCTAACTACCCTAAATAATCTTCCGCCATTACTATCACATCAATTTTAGAATAGTGATAGAAAGAATTTAATATAAATATTTATAATGTGTACGGACAAATTAAGTATGGAAATTTTATATAGAAATAAAAAAATATATAATAATTTTTTTTCCTTTCCATCATTTAGATAATAAATAATTCGTGTTGTGTTAACCAAATGAAAATAACTATTAATAGAAACAATTTAACAATTGAATGATAAATCTTCATGCGATAATTTAAAATTTTTATTTCTTTTAATTGTTTTGAATGTTCTAGTTATAATATCTAATTTAATATATTTTGCATTTGTCATAACTTCTTTTTTTGTCAATTTTTATGTAACAAGAAGCGACATAAAAATGGATAATGAATGAATTAGGCCCTGAATTTTTATTTTTATTTTTTAAAAAAAAGAAGCAATAAAATACAAAGATACAACTGAAACTGGGAGTTTCACTCACACATGGTAGGCAGGCATAACCACTTACGTAATAAGTAACAATGATCAAAACCATCACTACCTCTTTCTTTTCTCTGTTGATTTAATAAATTTTAAACATCAATTTGATCCTAACATCTAACCATCTGTCGATCATAAATATGACTGGACTGCATTTTCTGAGCTAAATTGCTTATGGTGGTTGGATTTAGTTCACTTGTTCTAAAGGGGTGAAAAGGGCACAAACTATTTTCAGATTCTTGAACTTTGGTGAATTAAACTCTTATGCTGAAAATATTGTGTTGCCTCTTTCTTTTGTTCCACAAGTGGAGAGTGAAAAAATCTGCTCAAAGAGATTGATGAGACTGGAGAGAGAGCTTCTTTAAGTGCCTCTGTTCAATTGTTAGTTTATGGATTATCAGTTGCAGTCATATGGAGCTGTCCTTGGATTTTCTTTTACTTATATTCTAATTGTTTAATTTTATTGAAATATTTTAAATAGTTCTGTGTTCATCAAATAATTTGTTGTTGAAAATGTTTGAATAAAATTGTCCTTAAATTGATGTTTGCGATTTGAGTGAAAGGTAATTAGCTACTGTTAATTATTATATATAGATATTATTTTTTAGGTATTGTCAAGCAAGGGTAAGTATGGATCTTAAAAAAAAATTGAATTAACTCGAATAATTAAATTAAAATAGATTTGAATTGAAAAGTTTATAGAAAATTGATTGGAGATTGAGTATCTGGGATAACTTGAGCAATAACCAATCTTATATCCAATTGAACAGATTCGAAATCCAACCACAAATATCTTATATATATGAATTATTTATTTAATAAATAAATTTTTTTTTTAAAAAATAAAATTTAATATTTTAATTGATAAAACTATTCAAAAATGAACTATTTATTTCACTTTGGTTATCATACTATTTATTATCTTATTATGTTAATTGAAATAATTTAAGTTTATTTTTTAAATAGAAATTCTTCTTTCTTAAAAATTATTATTATTTATATTATTAAAGAAAAAATGGATAATTTTCTTTCAGCTATAAGTTAGGTAGTTAGTATTTTTTAAAAATATTTTTATCATTTATAAAATAAAAAAGTAAACTTTAATTATTTTTATTACAATTAGGATTTAGTTAAACTAAAATTTATATTAATTAGATAAAAATAAGTTAAAAAAGTTAATTTGACTTTATTTAATTTTTCACGTAAATTTGATATCCAATTGATTTTACTCAATTAATTATTTATTAACCACGTGAATCTATTAAAAAGAGTTTGACCAATAAATGCGAATAATTAAGAGAGTTAAAGATGTATTTTGAAGTTAAAATATTTTAAAACAAAAACACATAAAATTCAAGAAGTCTATATGATGCAGATATAGACATACTACATATTAATTTTTAGTATTCAAATCTAATATTATCTTTTCAAATATTAATTTACTCATACCATTATCTTTCAATTCAAGCATTATTCAATTAATTTGAATATTATTCAATTTAATTGAATAAATTTCGGACGGGTATCCAATAACAGGGTACAAGCTGTAATGTATTGTTATATATCCACAGAAAGATTGAGCACTCAAGGATTCCTGATAATTCAGAAATCAAGTTCTTTTATACTACGAAAAGTTAGGACTAAAAAGTATGAATAACTCAAAATTAAGTGAATGACTTTTATAAATTTTTAATAATTTTTATGGAGTTAATCATTTTTAAAAACTTTATATTCAAAATTTACAGAAGTCTTGAAAAATTATAAGAGGATATAAATTTTTTTCTTACCTATTTTATCATAAAAAGTTTATACTATAGTAGACTTTTATAAATTTTATAAAAGTTGTGAAGGGATACATCCTTTAAAAATTTTTATTGAATTTTTTAAAAGTTTTTATTGAAAATCTCATTATTTTTAAAAAATCTTTGTTAAATATCTTGATTTTTAAAGTCTATTAAAAACTTTGTTTGATTTAATTTTAGAGTGTATTGGATTAAGAGAAAGGAAAACAGTTAATTACTATCTACTTAATTGTTTAATTATTTAATTTTACTTTTAATTACTTAAAAGTTTTTAAACCCAAACACAAGAAATAAAAAAACATATAAATGGAAGTACAAAAACAAATCTATACCAAAAAACCACAAAAAGAAAATCTTATTATATGACATGAAAATCACCATCATCACATATATTCATCATAAGAAAGTCTATATCACAGTATAAATGAACAAAAGAATGGAAAGAAACGAAAATAGACTATGATGATGATGGTAGATATAAACCAAGAGAGACGCCATACACAGAAACAAAGAAACCTATAAAACAACCATTAACGTTTCTGGGTAGTCTTCTGATACTTGTCTTTGATCCAATGGAAGCCAGTGAGGGTTCCTTCTTTAACCTTCTTGACGCCTATTGAAGCCACAGCTTTGGTCTTTCCAAGGCCTTGTCCTACCTTCTGCTTGTACTTGGCTGTTGTTGAACTGTTGGTGTTGCTGCCGCTGTTCTTGTTCTGATAGCTGTACACAGGATCAGGGCCGTCGTCCCATTGATCAGCCCATGATGTTTCATACGAGCTGTTTCCGTTCATTATTGTTGATCTTCAACAGATATCTTTCTATGGCAGATTTCAAGATTTGTAAAACAGAGAAGAGAGGAAAAGGGCGTGATTTGTTGTTGAGAGAGAGATCGAGAAGAGAGAGTTATAGTTGGGAAAATCTGTTAAGGCAGGATTAAGGAGACGAGAGGATTGGATGAGCAATTTATTGGGTGTTAGGAACCTGGTCCAACTCTGGAAACGTATTTGTATTAATCAATTTTGACACGTATGCGCTGATGTGCATGTATTTTTGGTAGACAGGATTACCCCTCCTTTTATTTTTTGGAGTTAATATGGAAGACTTCGTTTAGAAGTAAAAAATTTTATTTTATTTTTTAAATTAATTTCGTTTATATATCAAAGTTTTACAAACTTACTAAAAAGATTTCTTATTCGTGATTCTCATTATAATATATTAGTTATTATATTTTGCATTTAATGGTAAAATAATATATATCATGATTTAATTTTTACATATTATTTTAGATATTACATATTTTTAGATATGATTAAAATATATAGTAGTTCATAATAGTATTTTGAGATTATAAGATGGTAATAATTTTTACTTGTTAGGAATAAATTAATAATTAGTAATTCTATAAATATATATATATATAATTTATCATATTAGGACTTCTTTGGTTTAGTGGTGGTAGTTAATAGTTAACAATTAGTGATTAGTAATCAATGATTATATGGTTACTAAATATATAATATTTGATAATTAAGTAGTTAAAAATATAATTATATTATAAAATGATAAAATTATTTATTTTTTATATTTTAATTAGTTTCATATGAAATATATATTAATATAATGATAAATAAAAACGTTAATATTAGCAAAAAATTCAAATGTTAATTTTATATTTTAAAAATTAATTTTTAATATTTAGTTGTTTTTTCTAAACACTAAATGATAATTTTTAAATTGAAACACAAAGTGTTAAAATTTACCATATACAATTTTTCAGGCTGAATATTAATAAGAAAACACCAAATCAAACATACACTTAGTATTATCTTTTTAAAAAAAAATTATAAATAAAACTATAAATTTTAGTTTTTAAAATCTGATTTTTTGTTTTTGAAAAATTGAAAGGACGTAGAACGGGCACCGGCTTCCAAATTTTGATTTCCATTTTGACACGCATAAGGGCAATAATGTAAATTCAAAAGAACCGAGTACGTAAGCTTCTAGAAGCATCTAAAAACTATTAGTCAATCATTTGACCAAAGCAGCCCACCAGTGATTGGTTGGAGGCCCAACTCGTGGAACCTTCTTGATGACACAAGCCCAAACGCGTAGTCATACAATCTGCGTAAGAGTAAGAAATAAATAAATAAACAAAAAAGCATGGCTGTTGCGTGGGGCTGATTTTTCATAGTTTACGAAAATAATGCCGTCTTTTGGATGGTTCCTGGGGTGGCAGCAAAAAGTCAAGGTTTGACATTCTGGGTGAGCCCCCCTGTCTTGACTTCCAAATTTTATCTACTTTTACTTTTATTATTAACAATTTTCTGTTTGAACCTGCAGATGTCTTTCTTGTATGCCCATCTTTGAGATTTTCACAGATGGAGTTGGTCACATGGGTAATTAGTTCATATGCGTCTTGTCCAATTCATCATTATGTGAATTGCCCTTCGTTCGTTTCCTTTCGCTTTCAGTTCCAAGAAATGTGATGTTTGCCTCATTTATCAATAACATGGCATGGCATCTAGTTCTTCAAACAAAAGTATAAAACCCCAAAATATACATTTTTCTCTTGGATTCGGAGCAGCTCATTCTTTTATTTTGAATATTTCAGTGCTTTATGTTACACTAGTTTTCGTGGTTGGTCATTAACATAGAAAATGAGGAGGCAAGATACGACCTTATCCGATAAGTTACGTTTGGGTTGTGATACTCGAGCTGCGGCAGCTTCACTTACTGATCATATGTATCAGGGCTACGCAAGTACTTGTCATACAGCCATCGGGATATGATAAGGCATTTCCATTACTCTTCACCGGGAATTTGTTCTGACTTTTCTGCCAGTCATTTGTGAGCTTTATCCACTCTTTCCTCCAATCCTTAATGGGAAACAACGCCCAGCCTCCAAACTCTCGACCTAGAATTTGAAATTGATAGCCGCACGGGGGCCATAGTAATCTAGCAGGAGACCACTCCAGTACTTGTTCCCTTCCGCAAATCGAACAAAAAAAAAAAATCACATGAAATGTATTGCAATACTTGAATAGATAAAGTGCTCATATAAATAGCCTAAAACTTGTTAAAGGATAGCCTAAAACTTGTTAAAGGGTATGTTTTCAGCAAATGATTGAGAGAAACTATACTCAGGCTCATGTATTCTCAATCTCCTTATCATAGTCACGAAGAAGGCTCGCTTCATCTTGTGTATTGTCAAACCACATGGTTATTTGAGTTCTTGCATTCCATTCAAACTGCATTAATTTATGGAAGCAGCAATTAGAAAACTAAAGAATAACAATCCTCAATTGGTTGAGATCTGATCATCATGATGATTTGCAAGGGTCCTAACTTGTTTTTCTTGTTCTTTGTCTTGGGCATGTTGCTTAGTACTTTCTAGCCAAGGCCCTAGAATAAACCCCTCATGGCATGCTAAGAGTGTGTTCACATCTTCAATGAGACCCAGAAACTTCTGACTCAGGTAAGCAACTCCATTGACATCATTTGCCTGATAGAATTCTATCGCCTTCAAGAACAGCTCATTTGCATATTTTGCCAAAGCTTGTCTAGTCAGGTCAACTAAGTCATAGCTGAGGATACAATAATGAACACACAAAAGGGATTAACCATGATGAACCAAAAGAGTGCCCAAGGGGTAATAATTTGAGAATGAAAACTGCTAGATATCCAGCATGAGATTTCCGAACCACAAAATGCCAACCTGAAAGTGTTGCTTCCTGATAGTTCCTCCCCACTTAAAATGAAAAATTCTAATGCACGTATAACTTCAGAAGTTGAATACCATAGGTGAGGATGATCATATGAATTAGAATTTTCTTTCAGGATTGCCCTTCTTGATATTGGTTTGCCATCATGGTGATGCCTCTTTTGCTGTACTGAGGTAAAGAATGGATCAACATCAGGGAATGCGACAATTACGTCCCTGTTTTTGTCCTGGTTCCACATCATCAAGGTCATATGACAATTAGAAACTTTTGACAGCTAGATGCAACTCTGAAAATGTACAAGTACAAAGGAAAGGAAGCAAAACTGAGAGACCAGATGAATATTTTAACTTACATCACAATCAGACATACATTAGTGGCATAAAAAGAACACAAAAATAATGCAATATGCTGTTAAATTTGAAAATGTTGTATAAATATACAAAACTGTTAAATTTAAAAATAATGTATAAATATACAAGAAGAAAAATAGGGAAATTATAAACAAGACATACACTAGAAATGCAAGGATGAATAATAGAAAGGCAGCAAAATGCTCAATACTTTAGGCGTTACAGCTGTGGAGAACCTTGGGTACCTGGATGCATGCAATGTCTCCCTAACTTTCCCGTTTTTGTAGTTCAATGATATAAAAACTCTGCCCCCAACATGAATTTACATGAAGAAGAATCAAGAGGTAGCGTAACAGAAAAAAGTCCAGCTTATGCACACTGGTGGAAGTCAGAAAATAAAAGGCAATAACTGCATATAATGACAATACGCAAATTTACTTCATAATATAAAGGCACAAGTTGAGGATCAGTGCAATTATAAACTGTTTGATATAGTATATTCCAGGCATCTAGCATTAAAGGAACTGATTGACCATAACGCCTTGTTGAATATAGATCAATCCATGCCTAGGAAAAGGAAAAGAAAAAGGAAAGAGACAAGGAAAGGTTAGTGATTTTAAGCATTACATTCCCTAACAATTGACTCACTATTTCCATTAGGGGAAAAAAAGAGAGAAGGAAAACAGAAGGAAAGAAGTCTAAACAACCCTGCAGTTTCAACACATCCTTTAACATTTGAGAATTATTATATGATGGAGACAATACATCGACAGAATATCAAAAGATCTGTGCTGGCAGAAAAAGCTTGAAATTACCTTCACATCAACTTTGTTATGTTGAAATGCCATTTCAGACATGAGATCATAAACCACAGGTTTCTGTTCTATACCTTCCATTGACATTCCAAGACCAACCTTCAGAAAAGTAAACATAAAATAAGGAAACGGATTAAATACAGTGGTAAAATAATTAGGAATAATGATTAGTAGTAACAGCAAAGTGATTAATTACTTCGGAAGAGAGAGATTTTGATTAAGTTTGAGTAGAAATATATTCATTTGGGTAGAATGGTGTTGACCAAAGTAGAGGTCATCCAAGATACCAATAAGCAATAAATGCCATGTGTATAAATATTCTAAACTCATATATTCTACATACAGCACTAGATCTTATCTGTAGCTTCACTATTTTGTATGAAAGTAAAAATTTGTCACAAGAAAGTGAATTTGGAGATTAGATATGCAACATAATGAAGAAAATTGCAAAAACATTCAGCCATTTTCATCAAATTATGGGTTAACAATCCAAAAATGATGGTTAGTAATTTTTAAAGTCCAATTTCTACCCATTATCATAAATTTTCTATTTATACATTTTGGTTGACAGTAATTTTCAAAGGGAAAAATCATAGACATATAAGTACATTTTCCTGAAATAATATCCAGGAAACTAGACTTAGGCAATTAATCTTTCAGCAATCGTAAAAGTCACAATCTTATGTGGCATGATGGGTCCACACAACCATCTTGAACTTTAATCAGAGTTGAATTGGATCAAGCAAGGTTTGTAATTAAGCATACCATTGTTGAGTTCTCACTTGTACGAGCTTCAACTGGCCCAGAAGCTATAGAATCTAAAACCCCATACATCTCTATATTTCCTGCAAAGTTGTGTAGCATACACCTGTGAATCAAAGCACTGAGAAAATAAGTTGTAAAAATAGGTCAAAAAATAAAAACTCCACTAGTTTTATATGTGTGCATGTGTGCTCGTGTGTCAACTCTCTAGAAATTAGTGAACTTAAAATCCAACAGTTGATGCATCATTTGATAGGCAACTTTATCTGTAACATTAACAATGGGAAGAAATGTTTAACTTCAAAGAGGTTATGAGTAGTTGGATGGCCAGTCACCAGAATGTAAACTACTAGCTATCGCAGTATATGCATATGATTATGCAGAAAAAATTATAATGACTCTTTGGTAGTCCTGGAGCTGCTTGAATAAAAAGATAACTGGCTTAACTGCCAGATATAAGTGGTCATCAAAAGATCAGTTATAAATCAAGTTCCATGTTCATAAATAGCCAGCCTAATATAGTTTTATGAAATATCATTTCTATTTGTAACATATATATCGCAGAATATGCATATGATTGTGCAGAAAAAATGATAATGACTCTTTGGTAGTCGTGGAGCTGCTTGAATAAAAAGATAACTGGCTTAACTGCCAGATATAAGTGGTCATCAAAAGATTAGTTATAAATCAAGTTCCATGTTCATAAATAGCCAGCCTAATATAGTTTTATGAACTATCATTTCTATTTGGAATATATACAAGAAGAATAAGTCTCATTCTATGGTTCCTGGTCCATTCAACTGCTGCATCTATGCTTCAGCACACTTAAAAGTTAATTTGATAAATTAAACATGAAGTAGATTTTGGAACATCATGGTGCATCTGCATGTTTAACTTTGGAAAATGTTTTACATGATTATCGTTTAATGATTTCTTGTTGCAGGCTAATCTCATCAACCCTCAATTGCATGCATCATAAACTGGAGAAGAAAATAGAAGAATAACTTACTAGATGTAAGGAACACCATAAAACTGCTCAGATGTAACCCATATGGGTTTCACTTCAGCAAACAAATCAAGGACAACTAGTCTCCCCAGAGGAACAGTATGTAAAGAGCCTGTAAAAGGGAATATTAACTGTCAATCTACAAAAACAGTTACATTAGTCAATTCAACCCTACAGAATCTAAAGATTGGATGGAAAAGAATATAGAAAATGTGAAACAAGTAGATTTGAAAAGGAAAAAAGAGATGAATTCTGTATGGAAACGAGCTCATAAATCAAATGTAATGATTTTGACTGCATTAGATTAAGGTGAAAACCGTAATAGCTGAATGACAAGCTTGTGATCCATGTTCCTTCTATGTCTCAAAGAAAAAATGTTCGTCTCATCATGGAGCTTCGAACATTTCATCATTTCATTGCCAGATGGTTTGAGGAGTTGTACAATTGTTAAATAAAAAAGAGAACATCATAAGCTTCAATTTCAAAGGTGAAACAAATGAGGTGAAGACATTAACAGTGTAGCAAGGAGCAGTTTGAATCTCTTTAAGGAGAACCCCAACATAGCTAATCAAGCATGATCATCCAAGTAAGGTTACTAAATTACACATTCTATGTGCTCAGCTCACATTTGTTAAAAACATGTTATGACTTATGAGAAAGAGAAATTATGATTTTCTTTTTCAGTTAGCATCTTACTTTTACTCCCTTCTGTTTTTCACACTACTCCATTGCCACTTCCCCTTCAATGCTTTCCTTCTATGCTTAATTAACTTCTAATTATAAAGAAGAAAGAGGATGCAAATTTGATGGTTTTAATGCATACTTACTTCATGTCAACAGAAATTTTACCATCATTTAGTTTGCATCTGATTCTAAAAAGTCAAAAAGTAAGGATCATTAAGGATCATAAGGATAAAATGTTGTGTGTTTCAGATGTACAAATACAACATAGACTACAATTGCAAAATTATTAAATATACCTTCATTTGTAGAGGTTTCCAGAAAGGATCATAAGAGAACATCCACCCCTGCACAATAAAGGCAATCATAATAGAACATCAGAGTCAATGAAGTTCACAAAAATAAATTTTAGAATATAAACTATATGGTTGAATAGCTAACCCATTATTCCTCCAACTGCATCAACCAGACAGCATCACTATCACTACTTTGCAGTCCTCTAAATACTGATGTGCCCAAAGCAGAGACATACTCTGGCTCATCAACAGGTGGAGTATTCTCATCAAAAGTATCGCTGAAAATATTCAACTAATCATCAGACAGAAATCTTAAAAAACAAAAATTATATTAAAACAATCAAGTAAAAAAAAAATAGATAGTGGAAAAAAAAAATAGATAGTGGATAAACTAATTCTACGTAATGAACTCTTATAAACCGTAAAGTTATTAGTTTACAGGACATAAGTTGTATATTGCATAAAACAAACAAGCATACCAATTGTATATATGGGCTGTCCTTCCATATTCTGAAGAAAAAGACAATTCCAATGACAAAATTTCAGAACCCTTGCAAATTTGTTCAACATAGACCACTTTTAAACAAAAATTAGGATCTGGACCAGCATACCTTTCAATTGCTGCTCAATAAATGCTCTTCCAATCTAAATGAATAATGGATCAGTTGCATCAAGAAGATAGGTGCAGCACCACCTAAGATCATTGTTAACTGTAAACCTGAAGCAGGATAAGGCAAAAAAGTTTACAGAGTTTGGATTATCCAGAGTTATGCATGAAGTACATTAAAGAAATGCAAAGATTCCTAATCCTGAATGACCAGGGTCTGACATGTCAATCCCTTCTCACCATTCCAGTCTATATCCATGATTGGTTTATCTTTGCTTTGATGCACGGTTGAGTTTGCTACTTTTTCTTTGAAACCAGATTTGAGTTTGTAGAATTATCACTGTTACTTGCAATTCTTGCACAACCACCATACGGATGCATGTAAACATAAAAAATTCAATAAAAAAAAGTTTGCAATTTTTCACTGAATTTCTTGGAAACAATACTCTAAATTTTGCTCCTTCCAGTCAACTCACATGCATATCCATATCCACATTTTCCAGAATATATGTAAAGTTATTTCATTTCACGAAACAAAGCAAAGCCCATGCGTTCAATTATTAGCACAGAGTGGTACATACCAATTCCCAAGCGTGCTATCTTTGCTGATGGAAATATATTTTTTAATGCTGCAGGAACATTCCCAGAGAATGCCGGAAGAACTGAAAAACAGATTCACAAACATTACTAATATGACGCCAATAGAAGTTAAAGCAAATATTCAAAAATAAATGAGAATTTTTCTGGTTGCTTTCTCCTTTTTGAATAAGTAGCATTCTTTGAATTGGCAATAAGAAATCTTTTAAGACTTACATTACCCATAAACAAAATCACTAAAAACAAATTTTAGTTAAAGTGCAAGATACTTAAGGATGCAACCAAAAAGCAGCATCAAAAGGCACAACAAAACAGAGCTATTTCAAACTCAAAAAGAACAAAAAAAAAAAAAGAAAATCAGTTAAGGTTAAGTGATGATTGGTACCTGGATTCATGCCAAGTTCATACATTCTTGCAAGGATTTTTTTCTGCAGAATTAGTTGTTGATCTAACCAACTTTGTGGTAGTTGGCCACCCTACCTGCATCATCACAACAAAGTTGCATAATAGAAGCTTTTCTTTCCAGCCATTATTACATTAAAAGAATTTGTTGCTCAAAGCACTCTGTGAGCGAGCATATTCATGTAATATTTAAATATCAATAGTTTGGTCCTCGACAAATGTCAACATAAATACAAAGTTCACAAGGTCTTGGGCCTACGAAAGAATTATCATTTCCCAATCCTATAAAAGCTTCCCATCCCTATGAAATTATTTTGAACGGTAAAGCCAGGTCTATAAGCTTCCCTGTGCAAATTTCCCACACGTGACCATGCAAGAAATGCAGGACCTCCAAAGAAATCATCCAAGTCTACCTTGCTTATATTAAATTTCTGCTGAAGTGAACATTAGCTAATTAAAAGAATAGAAATAAAAAGGTGCAAACAAATGGCTCCTAAGTAACTACCACAACAAACTATAACAACATAAAATCCTATCTTCAACCAATGTAAGAGAAAAAAATATGAAACAAGGAAAGCCGTCCCAGCTATAATAGTATAAAATCATCTAAACATTCATGTGTTATCAAGAAAAAATTCACAAAATTAATATGTTTCATGTCATCAAGAAAAAAAAATCACATAATTAATATGTTTTACGTTATCAATAAAAGGACTTGCAGGATAAAGCCAGTCAATAGTAACTTGATGACTATAACTGAATCACAAATTAAGCAAATAGCAGTTATTTAGGCATTTATCAGGATTGGCATGCAATCCTTGCTGTTTCTTGTTTAACAATATAACTTGCTAAATTGAATAAGGACACAAGTGAAAAAGAAAGAACAGATTTCAGTGCATAAGAACAGATTTCAGTGTATCCATAACTTAGCATGCCACACAAAGATAAACCAAGACAAATGAGAATATATAACTTCACTTCGTTATAAATTTTTTCTACAAAAAATACTAAAGAATAATATGCTTCGTGCCAGTCAATCTGATTAAAGGTAGAAGTCTACTAATGCAATTGAATGGCATCTACATGACCAGATCACAGTTCCACACTGTCATTTCCCAGATCATCCTAGTTCTACTCCTGGCTTTCTTATTTACTAAAACTTCACTGTGCTCCCCACGCAAAATACAGACGATCAAATTGAAAGTTTCCTATGAAAGGAAAGTTCAAAACTTCAGAGCTAAAAGTGAAGAATATGGATTATGGAGATCAATAGGAGGAAATACACCTTGAAGACCTTTTGCCAAGTAAATGCTAATAGCAAGTTGATATCTTGGAGAGCCATCCAATCAATTTCTTTCACCCATCTTTGCCAGTCCCAGCATGCAAAAGTATCTTCCGAAAGTACATATGTATGAAATTATTCAACGCTTATCAGACTAAAGATCAAAATTTCAAAGTCATACGCGAAGATGAAATGTAATACTATGGATCCAAGTACTAAGTAGAGAAGGAAAAACGAAGGCAAGGTAAAGAAAGTTACCGCTAGATGTAATGGCATTCTGATAATAATTCCAAGGAACGGGTCTCTGAACCAAAACACCGGCATCTCTTACACGGGGAAGAGAATCTAATTTAGGAGCTGAACTAAGTTGGGCACCACCAGTTTTGTCCCAAGAAATATGAGCACCATATCAATGCTTCAAATACCAATGCAAACCAGCTAACACTTCCACTGCAGTCCAGATATCCATTTCGCCAAAACAAAACCACAGTTAGACAATTCATGAATCAATTTAAAGCCTTTGGTAAAGAAAGAGGGTAAAAAAAGAAAAAATAATAACGTATATTTACATACAAAATTTCTGGAGCTCCAGGCCTAGTAAAAGGAGGATGATTTGGTATAATAAAGCAGAACTTCCCTCCACATTGCTCTTAATTAAAATAATAATAACAATCAAATTAGCAGTAAATTCAAACAATAAAGTTTCTAACTTTTTTTTGATGTACCACCTTGGACACAATTCGAAACTCGAATCCTGAAGCGTGAGAAGGAAGCAGTCTTCGAAGAACACCACGAGAGGCGGCTAATTGGATGGAGAGGAGCTCGCTCACGGTCCTGGATTTCCAAGAGGGGTGAAACGCAATCGACGCCGATTGTCGACAATGATGATGAGAAGGAGAGAGTTCAGATGACCAAGAGGAAAGAAATGGCAGGAAGAGGAGAATCCGTAGAAGAGTGAGAGAGTGAGAAACCTAGGAGGCGACATTATGGAGGGTTGTGATGAAGTGAGCAGATTCTGTTATGAGCGTCGAGACAAAATTGGTTGGCCCGCGAGAAACCGTAGATAAAAAAGAAATCGGCGATGGGATTGGATGTGAAATTTGAAGTCGACGTCGTTTCTTCTGTTGCGGGAGGAAGTCCACATGGGCTCAAGCCTTTTTGGTGTTGGCCTTTTTCATATTGGCGGCGGAGTAAGAAACCTCAGTGTGCTATCTATGGACCTATAGTGAGGCACGTATTAGATCGGCGAAAGCCCAAAAGACCCAGAGTGATAAACCATATTCCGAGTATTGAGGTTTCTAGGAAGTTATTTTTCTTTTATATTGTGTTTGTATAAACAAATTCTATAATTTTTATAAAATTTATTTGAAAATTTATATTTTATGTGTTTAGTATAAATAAAAATTTATTTTATTAAATTTTGAAATTAGGTAAATTTTTTAAAATATTGATATAAATAAAATTTTATTTGAAATTCTATTTCATTTGCACCATTCGTATTTCCCACAGTTGGAGGAATATTGATATTTTTTAATTTCCATCCTTTCAATATTTTTACTATATTCAAAGGATAGATATTAAAAGAAAAAACCAATACGGGCGTAGCTTGGTTAAGGCCAAATGAAGAGAAATACGAAGAAAAAAGAAGAAGAAAAGCAGTGAAATTCATTTAAGTTAGATATGAAATTTTTAAAAATTATGATTTTTTTAAAGAAATAATAAATTTTAAAATTTATAAATTTATACACTCTCATTCATTTGTTGTGTAGAATAAATCCATGAATTTAAAAGGTATTTTCACAATAAAGTAATTAGTTATAAAATCTCACATTAATTAAAATGAGGGACTTTATAAATCTCATCTGTATGAAACGATTTTAAAATCTCTAAAAATTGAATGATTGTGATTAATTATGAATATTAGACAATCCATAAATTTCTGTTGACTTTTCTTACTAGAAGATTTTTAAAATTAAAAGATTTTTAAAAATCTCTCATTTAAATTCCTCCAACAAAAATTTAAAGAAAACAACTAGTTTCACGTGGCATTACATCATTGGTTCTTTGTAAAATTGGTCGTTCGGTCATTTAAGTTGGAATGAAAGTCTTAATCACGATCCTTGAAAGTCTTGGACGTAATCCTCACCGTGAATTAGCCTGATAGATTAGAGATCTTGCCTTATATAATTCACAATCGCTATCATATTTTCGTTATCTCAATTTTAATCTTCTAATGGGTCCTTTAACAGGTGGCCTCTTCTGGTTGAATGTCAAAATCCTTTAATGGTATTTAAAGGTTACAATCGTGATTGACACTGCGACTCCTATTGTGAATTGCTTTGTGACTTTTGGTTCATCTCTTTTCTTAGGTAGCGGTCACGACCTCAAGTTCATGATCACGTATTAGAAGTCACCTTCCACACTTTGAGTTATTTGTTTACATTCAATTTTCAATGAGTTTCTAACTTAATTTCTGCAAGACCAACACTTAGAATTAATATTAGAATCTCTCAATTTATATTGTTAAAATCAAAAAATAGTTTTGACTTAGGTTTGGTCAATCTAGTCTAATAGTAATTACTTCAACACATTGTTGCTTGACACTCTTTTTTCCTTTTCTTTTCAAGACTAACATGCTAGTTAATGGTGATATGAGATGTAGATGTTTCATTGTTTTGGAGACCAATCCTCTGATTTCATTAACATACTAATCAAATTGGTCAATCATCTGATTTTTAATTTAACCGATTTAATATGATTTTCAAATCACTTATTATTTTACATTTAAATTAATTGAGAGGTCTTTTTGTTCTTGTACATATATAACAAAGCCATACAGTTGGAGTATATAAAAATTATCCTTTACATATAAAGTTAATAATTATATATGGGTGTGAAAAGAGTATATAATATCTTTACGACAAAAAGTATTTACGTTACCAAAAGAGTATACATAGAGGATTAAATAATCCTCTAGGTTTTAAATATCATCAACATTATAGACACATCAATATTTGTATATTCCATAGGGGAAATCATCAACCTTGTTGATCCAACTTTCATGTCATTATATGTGACTAATATAGATAAGATATGTAGATAGGATATGGTACAAGTTGTGACATTGGCCTATATTCTAATGGATATATAGTAGATATAGCTAGATAGACCACCCTCATGTGCATGGTCATGATGCATGTAATACACCAAAAGAGAGAGATTGGTATATTTGAATATCCAAGCTACTTTTTTTTTTTTTTTTCGGTAGCTTTCATTCATATAAGTTTCTAATTCTTGCGTTGAGATTGGTCCCCTCATCATCTTCAAAAGCCAGCTATACTATTCATGTAATAGAGAGTGTTGTGAAATTAAGTAGGAAAAATAACAAAGAGAAGAAGCCATTGAATTGTATTATGTTGTGTGGAAGTTTATGTAGTGTGAGGGTTGATACAAAAACGAAAGAAGAGTAGACAGCAACAATAGAGCTTCCAAACTCCAGCTAGCACTAATTATGGGTCAACTTTACAACTAAGCATGATTGTACAGAGATATTATTATTAACAAGCACTGATCATGGATTAACTCAGAGAATTAAAGGAAGTGAAGAAAATATAATGAGTTTAAATAATTGAAGCAGCATTCAAAATATTTGTGATGCCTATTAATAATTTAGTGAAAATGTTTGTACTACTCCAAATGGGATATAGTTATCAAGACATGCTTTATTATTGGAGAAAATTTGTCATAAGAGGAGAGTAATAATGTGCTTGTGAAAACTTGGACACATGTTATGATTAATTTATGAAGGGTGGGCATATATATATATGTAAACTTAATTGCCTACTACTCGTAATGGCTACTTGAATGCCACATCCTTGTAAAGAAGTTTGTTTGTGGACCAAACATTCTTTACCACTTGAAGCATGCATAGGATAAACAGATGAGAGAAATCTGCCATCAAAAGAGAATTGATGCTGACTCTCAAATATTGCAGGAGAAAATGATGAAGAGTTTGGCATTTTAAGCTTCAAACTAACTCTATCCATCTATCTATCTATAATATGTAACCAGACAATTAATTTAATAATTTCAAAAAAAAAAAACATCGATGGAATCAGACAATTAATCCAATAATTTCAACAAAATCGCCTATAATGTGGAAAATATACCATTTCTCAAAATAATTAAGAAAGGGCTGGAAAACATTTCTTGTGTACAAAAAGATAGGGAACTATTAAGGTAGAATTAAGCATAAGAAAATGAAACTCTATTTATGTCTCTTGTTTGACGAAATCAATTTTAGACTTAGGGGGAGGACAACGCTAGGGATCATAAGATATATGGTCCCCTTAACCTCATAATCCTTCCAATATTCAATGACTTCTACTGCCCATATCCTTTACAAATTTAGCACCCATTTTTAGTACCAACTATTTAACTACTTAACTGAAATTATTATTATTATTATTATACCACTTGAGGGACTTTGGTTAATTTGTTATTTTCTTACATGTTATAATATGGCCATAACTATAAAATCATATAAAATAAAGTCATTTGCGTAACCTTTTCCATAAAGCATTATCAATTGCATGAAGGAAACTGGGGTGGGTAAGGATCACGTCAAATATACTTTCTGCCCACATACCTGATTTCTGCACCTTTCAGCGTCAGTTTGTTCATTGAAATGAAATTGCAGTAATGAAACTAAATTTTACTTTATATATATATATATATATATATATATATATATATATATATATATAGGATAAATAGGATCCTTCTTTCTTTTTATTTAATTTATCATTCGGCATCCCATATAATTGTAATTGTAGAAGTAGATAGGAGTTAATTAGTAATAGAACATATTAATTTCAATGTTTGTACCTATTAAAATCTCATTAATAAACAAAAACAAAGAAAATACATATGTTAACTAACTTCATTTTCAGATATTTTGTCTTTGACTTTAATAAATAATTCAAAAATTGAATTATCAACCAAAATATAGTATTCATATATCCTATTCACTTTATATTAGGAAAAAAATATTAAAAGAAAGACTATGGAACTCATTATGAACTTTTCATATAAACAAAATGCAAAGCAAGATAGAAAATAATAAAAATAAAAAATAATTTAAATTTATTACAATTAATGCTTTTTAAAAATTATTTTAATTAATTACATTGATAATTATTAGTTATTATTTAATTTTATAACAAAACAAAATTAAAAAATACGAAAAATAAGCTAATACTATCAACAAAATCATTTAATTAAGTCATGACCTATTAATTTCAAAATTTGTTCAAAAAATATTTTTTAATTATTTTCAATAATATACTTTTAAACTAACAAAACTTGATGTTAATGCACAATTAATATTTAAATTTCAATAAACTATATTATAATATATAATATTAATATTAATATTAAAAAATAAAATTTATAAGAATAAATTTAAAAATTATACATCACATGGATAGTATATATATATATATATATATATATATATATATATATAGAGAGAGAGAGAGAGAGAGAGAGAGAGAGAGAGAGAGAGAAATTTAGGAATTAGTGTAAGTAATTAAAAGAAAGTTTTTTAATTTTATGAATTTAATTTTTTTTATTTTGATGTAGGAAATGTCTTCTAAATTATTTTAAGAAGGATAAGGATTTAATCTATACCTTACCATAGATTAAAAAAAGAAGTGCGTTGTTGAAATGAAAAGTACCATGTATCATATCTGGATGACATTAATTAGGCT
This sequence comes from Omphalea diandra, assembly GCA_949677035.1. Classification (NCBI taxonomy): domain Eukaryota; kingdom Viridiplantae; phylum Streptophyta; class Magnoliopsida; order Malpighiales; family Euphorbiaceae; genus Omphalea; species Omphalea diandra. The sequence goes on along the minus strand of CATIWR010264571.1, from coordinate 2,466 downwards.
GTGTATTTTCAACTGAAGAATCATTTTTTTTCCATTAATTTTTTTTCTTCTTTCCTGTACGTGTCTATATTAGATTGCAAGAAGCGTACCTGACCTACCTCACACTGATAGTTAACTCAGTAACCTAAACAGAAAAGGTCACAGTCAGCGACAAGAAAAGAAGAATGAGAGAATATCAGTCCTGCAAGCAATTATTTTTCACTGTTCTTGATGGGTCCAATGTTAAAATCCATCAATTGTCCAACTGAGTCCACTTGACTGCTGTATCCATAGGAATCAGGATTGGAGGTTAGTGAAAAAAGAAAATAATAAATAAAATAAAACTACCCAAGAAGAGCAAGGCAATTAAGTCCCTCTCAAATTAGTGAGACATAGGGTGAGGAGAAAGGATTGCCTAGCAGTTGGCTAAAAAAAAAAAACCTAATCACATGCTATGCGATTGATTCCAGCTCGTCTGTCTATGATTCTATATAACCCTTCTCAGTTATCCTCTTTTTCACTATCTGTTGATTGGTCTATTTTTAGGTGCGGTCCTTTATATTCTGCACTTAACCCTAATTATGAATAAGATACTAGGAACTATATTGCCAGCTAGTTAGGTTTAGCTTGAGCTTTTAGTTCTAGTTTCTTCATTGGAATTATAATGGATTAGCGGTCGTTGTTTCTTGGACAGATTGGTCTTGTCTGGAAGCAAGTTCCTAAAAGATTTCAGTCTGTGCACTTGTATAATAATTTCAGATAAGCCATTTGAGTACCAACCGTCAATCTAAAAATAATTTAATAACCACATCAGAATGACACATGGATGAAGAGAATTTTAGTGCAAGACGTACTCATAGAGAAGCAGAATGTAATTGTTGTCCACTAAAGAGAACGATCTATGGAGGAGGAATTAGACCATCAAATTAAAACATCTTTACGTTACAAAAAAAGAAATACCTTATGATGAAATGATATTTTCATTTCAACTTCACCTGGTGCTAACCATGACAATATGGTGAAGGTACATACCGTGTCTACTACCCATCAATGTTTAATTTTAAGATTAGGCTTGCCTTTTCATGGTATCTCCGCCGTACATAATGCGAATGAATCTCCATCAGATGATTTGAACCACAAGTATTTTTAACTTCATCTTGCCCTACGTAATAGATAAATACATGTTAATTATGATCTAAGAAAGATTACAAATAGATAAGAATGGATTACGACTTGGTTAAAAAGTTTTTTTTTTTTTTCAAGATTTTCTTTCCAGCTAATGATGGTGTACATTATATTTTCTTAGAGGTGAGCATAAAACTCCAAAATTTTTTAATTAGATTGAATAATTAAATTGAACCGAATTAAAATTAAAAATCTCTAATTTAAATAATAAGATATCAAAACCAAACCGTACTGATTTTTAATTAAGATGATAATAGTATCAAAAATTTTATATCATTTGAACTAGAAATCGAACCAAACAGTATTGTAACCATCTGGAACTAAAAAAGTGTTAAATATTAGTTTTACTAATTCATCCACTCAATTAGTATATCTTCTAATAATTATTACTCTTAATAACTAATTAGACTATTTATTAATTATTAATTATAAATTAGTAGTAAACATTAAAAATAATTTTAATTGAATATTTAATATGTAAGTCATTAATTATTATTTCTTAAACTATCACTTATTTATTTTAATATTTGAATGATTAAAAGTGAGAAATATAAAATTTATTTGTTTTAGTTCATAAAAATAAAAAATAAAAGGTTTAATTTTTAATAAATTAAAATTATTGAATACTCGAATCAATACTAAACCGAATTTAATCGTCTCGAAAGAATTGAATAATCAAATTAAAATGTTCTAAATTTGTATGTAATCAAACTGAATCAAATAAAAAATTAAGGATGATACTAGTTCTCAATTTTTGAAATCTCTAAAATTTCAGTTCAATTATAAGAATTTATAAATTTATGACTTGAACCAAATCGTGTTCACCTCTATATTTATATGCTTTTATTATCTAAAAATAACAAACATGCAATTCGTAACCTTAAGGATTGACTTGATTAACTGACAACAATATTTTGTTTTCTCATATTGTTAACCAAATTCTAGTTGTAAGATCAAATCATCAATAGAGTTTTTCTTTTTCAGCAAAACTTCTGATTTTTAGTGTGATGTAGTAAATGAGCAAGAGTTGATATTTATGAACAAATGTGATAGGAATTATAGTGTTTGATAAAATTAATGACATCTCAATAATTTTAGATATCTTCTAAAATTGCATTTTTTTTATATTTTTGAATCTTATTTTGATAGAAAATAAGTTAATGATTTAAACTCACAAGCTTTATTTGTGATATTTGTCACTTTTTAGGCAAATTCTATCATTTTGGTTTTTAAATTCGTGATCTTATTATTTTTTAAAAATTTGTAATTTCAATATTTTTTAATAAAAAATTAATTTTGAGG
>CATIWR010264523.1:0-37144 GCA_949677035.1 Omphalea diandra | reverse complement strand
AAAGTTGAGTAGCCTCTCATCTTTGGATATCGGTGAAAACAACCTCACTGGTCCAATTCCTCCTAGCCTTGGTAATCTAACCAAATTGACGAGACTTTTTCTCGATGAAAACCAAATCAATGGTATTGTCCCTCCAGAAATCGGGAATTTGAATAATCTCATTTACTTGATTTTGAGCGCCAACCGCAACCTCATTGGTCCAATTCCTCCAGAAATCGGGAATTTGAATAATCTCTGTTACTTGAGCCTGAGCAGCAGCCAAATTTCTGGCATGATTCCTTTTGAAATTGGACGACTATCCAACTTGTCAACTTTGGATCTTTCAAATAACAAACTCACCGGAACCGTCCCCCATCAAGTGGGACAGCTTCGTAAATTAAAGTACTTCTATCTGAGTAACAACTTAATCAGTGGACACATACCTTCCACAATTGGACACATATCACTGTTACAGGTATTGGATTTGAGCAGTAATAGTCTCTCTGGAAACTTACCTAATTTTGTTGCTTGCAATGTGATAAAAAACTCGACGAGAATCTCTTTACAACTTAATTCAATGAAGGGTCAAATTCCACAATGTTTAACTTCTAGCCCTTGCAAGGGTAAAATTCCACAATGTTTAACTTCTAGCCCTTGCCTGGATGAATATGGCGATTTCCAGCCTTGCCCTTCCCCCAAACAAGTCAACATAGTGTTGCACTACGTGAAATTATGTCTTCCAGTTGGCATGTTTCTAGCCTTCCTGATTCTTGGATTTTTACTCTTTTTTTGTGGCAAGTCCAACCAATCTCAACACCAGGAGAAAACGTTGAAGAATGGCAACATGTTTTCAATAAGCAACTTTGAGGGAAAGATTGCATTTGAAGACATCATTGAAGCCACCGAAGACTTTGACACTAGATATTGCATTGGAACGGGAGTCTATGGTAGTGTTTATAGAGCACAACTTCCTAGTGGCAAAGTGGTGCTTTAAAGAAACTCCATCAACTAGAAGCTGAGGACCCAACTTTCGATAAATGTTTGAAGAATGAAGTAAAGCTGCTTACAGAAAAATGCCACAAGAACATTGTCAGGCTTCATGGGTTTTGTTTACACAAGCGATCCATGTTCTTGGTTTATCAGTACATGGAAAGGGGAAGCTTATTTTATGTCTCGAGGAATGATGCCGAAGCCGTGGAATTGGATTGGACTAAAAGAGTTGAGACTGTAAAAGTCATGGCACATGCTTTGTCATCCATGCATCATGATTGTATTCCCCCAATTGTTCATCGAGACATATCCAGCAACAACGTTCTCTTGAGTTCTGAACTTAAGGGCTTGTATCTGATTTTGGGACGGCTAGACTCCTTCATCCTGATTCATCTAATCAAACTGTTCTTGCTGGAACCTTAGGTTATATTGCGCCAGGTGAACTGTTCTCTTCCTTTATCAGTTTATTATTTTAAATTTTAATATTTATTACGATTGGTTGAATTTGAAAAGATTTAACGGGTTCTAATCACCTATTATTGTTTATTTGGTGTTTGATTGTCTTACTTAATCGTCAAATTGAAAATAAATTGTCTTACTTAATCGTCAAATTGAAAATAAATGATGTTGCATAATTATACATGTACACGACGCGAAAAAAAAATCATTTTTAATATTTTTACTATGGTTTTCTCGGTGCACAGAACTTGCCTATACGATGGTTGTGACTGAAAAATGAGATGTTTATGGTTTTGACGGGGTGGCAATGGAAACATTAATGGGAAAGCATCCAGGAGAGCTACTCTCATCATCATCATATGGTGTGTCCAAAATCAAAATCTGATGTTAAATGTGTTGTTGGACTCACGCCTACCACCTCCAAGAATTAAGGCTGCGATACAAGATGTAACACTTGTTGCTACAATTGCATTTGCTTGCTTAAATCCAGACCCAAAATTTCGACCTACAATGAAGTTGGCATCCTAAGAATTTCTCTCTTGTAGAAGATCACCGGCTAACCCTCTTCATTCAATTTCCGTGTCCGAGCTGAAGAACTACAGCATGTATGCAACAAGTGAAACAGCAGAGTTTTGTATTTCAGGCCATCAAGGTGAGAGTGATATAGAAATGTGCACTTTGAACTCTCATGGAACTTCTAGCAGTGGACTGTGCGAGAGTAGAGATCAATGAAATAAATTAAAGATGTTAATGGTGCAAGAGAGATGAAACAATGTAAGTGGTCTGGGTGTAGGGTAGTACTGTATTGTGCTAAGAGTAAGCGTCTTCTTTTTAATAATGTTTCTTATATGCAATAAAAGAAGTATCTGGTTATCTTCCATACTTCAAACGGAACAGGCAATGCCCGCAGCAGATGGAAGTTTGTATCAGTTTGGATCATAGGAGCATGACTTGGCTTTAATTTAAGACAGATGGCAAGGCAACCCTAATACATTTGAAACGTAAGGAGTCGAAAACATTCTTAAAGAAATCTGTTGCATCACCAGAATGCAATATGGTCTAGCAGAAGACAAGGATAAGAAGCAATATGGAAAACTGGTTAATTCAAAAGATAAAAAAAAAATCAAATGCACATTGAAAGTGTATCTGCAGGCTACACTACAGACTACGCAGTTCAATAGTGTCCCTAATCACTGTATACAAACTAACTATACTACTAAAATCAGAAGTACAAAAAATTTGAAAGAATAAAAAAATCAACAATCTTTCGCCAAGAAAACTTCAAGATGCTACTTTAAGTCAGCTATAGTGTCAACACATTGACAGACCATCTTACACTATTCACAATCAGAAACAATATCATCAAGACTCAAAGACAAGCCACAAGAGAAAGTGAGAGTTGGCTTCATCTTTGGCACCACCACGGGCTCAGCCTCACCATTCAGGATTTGCAGCACTCTTCTCATAGTAGGTCTCTCCATGCTATCTGGGTTAGCACAGCTCAAGCCCACAAGCAACAGCCTCTTCATTTCTTCCTCGTTGAACTCCCCTTTTAGCCTTTTATCAGCTACTTCAATGATCTTCTCCTCACCGTACAACCCCCACACCCAGTCCACCAAATTCACCATTTTTTGACTTGCTGCTTCTCTCTCAATCGGCCTCACCCCACAAGCCAATTCAAGCATCACTACGCCATAACTGAAAACATCAGTTCTTTCTGTTGCTTTCCCATAATGAAGATACTCAGGAGCTAAATACCCCATTGTTCCAGCAGTAAGTGTAGAAACAGGACTCTTATCATGATCCATTAGCCTTGCTAATCCAAAATCACCCAGTCTAGCATTCAAATTCCCGTCCAGCATTAGGTTACTAGTCTTTATGTCCCTATGAATGACTTGCTGCTCGCATTCTTGATGCAAATATGTCAATGCAGATGCCAAACCAATGGCAATATTTTGCCTATGAGACCAAGTTAAAAAGATATCATTTTCAGATTCTTCGTATAGCATCTTGTCAAGGCTCCCATAAGGCATAAACTCATACACAAGCAACAACTCATCCTTCTCAACACACCAACCCTGTAGTTGAACCAAATTCTTGTGCCTCAAACAAGCAATAATGGACAATTCAGCAATGAAATCAGCTTTACCTTCATGGGAATGTTTTGATCTCTTAACCGCAGCAATGTTGCCAGAAGACATGAAATAAGCCTTGTACACATTCCCAAATGAGCCTTTGCCTATTATTCTGCTAGAATGAAACCCCCTTGTTGCTGAAAACAACTCCTTGTAACTGAATTCTCTTGGCCCTGCAACTAGCTCTGCTTTCAGGCTCTTTATTATCTTGATTTTCTGCCATTTCTTGACAGAAACATATCCAAAAATCACCAAGAAAGCACAAAAGAAAGCTGGACCAGCAATCCCAAGACCCAAACCAAGCCCTTTGTGGTGCTTATCATCGGACTTCGAAATCGGAATAGCGGGTGTTGTTACAGTCACTGAAGTATCAGAAACATTATGAGGGCGTGATTTTGGCCTAACCGGAAGGAACCCTGAAGTTCTAAAGCTCCAACTCTCAATCAAGTGAATCTCAGTGCTTCCTTCTGTAGAACCTGAAAACCCCAGATACATAGCCTCTTTAAGGTACCCAGAAAGATCAATGTCTACAGTCAATAGTGGCTCAACAGGCTTCACATTGGAATAACTCAAGAAAACATTCAAGACCCTCAAATCATTCTTGTAATCAATCCAAGCAGTAATTGAATTGCCACTCTTTAAATCAATATCTTGCAACATAGGATCAGCAGTCTTGATTGAATCAAGACTATCAATATCTAAACCAATATGATTCTCATTTGGATCATTGAAATGGGCATCAAGCCTAGTATCTAACTCAATAGCAACAAACTTGGTCTTGGTCAATTGAGAAGAATTAACAAGACCTAAGAACCCACCTGGGCTACCAAGTGTTTGGTTATCTTGAGAAAGAAAAAAGGCTAAACCATCACCAAAAGAGCTTGGATTCACATTATTAATGGAGAAAGTGAACCTTGTAGAAAAAGAAGCAGTGATATTAGATTCTGAATCGAAAAAAGAAACTGGGTTATTGTAGATTAGTGTGCCTGAGCTTGAAGAAGGGACTGTAACATCACGGGTGAGGCCAACAGCACCATTTCTAAGATAGGAGTCGCCAAGAAGAGTGAGGTTCCGCAGAGTTAAAGAAGAGAAATCGAAACTTACATTGTCGCCCAATACAAGAAAAGCGTATCTGAATGTGAGGACAACAAAGAGAAACAAGAAAACAAGAAGCTTTCTTGAACACATAGTTATTAAATCTTGATTGAAAACAAGATATGCGTTTGTTTATGCTCTAGATTTTCTTGAATGCTAATATGAATAAAGAGTAAAAACTAGAGTTCTTGAAGCTGAATTCATGAAAGAAAGAAAGAAAAAAAAAAAGAGAGAAAGAGGGAAGCGATGAGTAGGGGGTTTGGTAGGAATCTTTGGGTGGGAAAATGGGGTTTAAACGGTTGGAAGACATGGAGGAGTGGATGATTGAAAAAGGATACGAGGGATTCAACGGTTACCCGGATTGTTTTTTGCCAATAAACGACAGCGTTTGAAGTTACTGATGGACTGAGTCAAAAAGACAGCGAGCTCAGATGTGGGGTCTGATTTTGGCCAGATGATTACGTGAATGTGCAAATTTCAAAACTGACCGTTTTTGAGATGCCTCCAATTATTGTTTGTGGTATGACAGGCATGTGACTTTTCCCCTTTGAATATTTGATCATGTGTTGCTCCAGAAAGCCACGTTTACTTTGACCCACAATTATATGAATGAAGTATGAAATGCCTAATTTGGTGCACGGCCATTAGATGCGGTTGAAAGATTGATAGATTTTAACAGAATGGGAAAATAATGTATAAACTAACAGGTTTAAACCAGCGTAGTAATTTTTCGAAAAAGAAAAAAACAGTGTAGTAAAAGATCCTCTGGTGATACTGAACTCCATTAGTGGTACTTTATGCTTCACTTTTTTAATTCAAAAGTTGTTATTTGTTAATCATGGACGGTGGCATACTTTGGCAGAAAGGATTTGAATTTGAACAATGAGATCCTGAAGCATAGATACGTAATCCGACTATCCAAGCAGCAGCGCGTAGCGAGAAAGCGAGTTATGGACAACTTAAATGTAAATTTCAAGAGAAAGTATTTCAATGATTAAATAATGATCCGTGAGCTTGGGACAAATTCAAATGGAGAATGGTTCTACTACACGTCATTTAGCCGTTAAGAATATTAATCTGAAAACGCTGCCAAGCTACTAAGTAATTTGGAATTTTGGATGATGACATTCCAAGTTGATTAAAAATGGAAGGAACGAGATTGGCCTGCTAAATTCTTGAAGACAAGTTCATATGAAATATATTCTTAAAGATAAATTGTTTACAGGATGACTTTTGCACCCATTGAAACGAGCATGATCCATAATCCTCACATTAACACACTGATTTCCCTCCAAATTTTACATTCCAATAAAAGAATTAGTGATACAGGATGGAGGTATAACTTGCTCCGTCAAAAACTGTTAGATCTGGATATGTTATCTAGCCCACCATTGTGCTTTGTTAACAATGGATAACACATTGCTTCTTCTCAGACTCGGGAGATTTTGGGGCCTGAACCAAATATGGAGGTATAAGGCCGAAGGATGTTCCTGCCCTGCCCCTATCAAGGGTATGCAGACCATCACTCTCGACTTGATGGATAGCATTATCACCCCTGGGAATTTCTCCAACCCATCCAGGTAAAGATCATTATTAACCACACTCGAGTTTGTCCAAGACCAGTTAAACAATCAATCCCTCATTTTCACAAGGCTTCGGAGCTTGAAGACGTGTTTTGAAATATGAAAGAATCCTGCAGTTTGTGGATAAGAGAATTGCATCTTCTTGCAATGCGAAAAGGTACATAAAAATCGTGCTCTTGCTAACCTTGGTTAACAAATTTGCTTCGACCAAGTTAACAAAGGCAAAGGGCAGCGGGTCTCTAACTAGATAATTCATTCAATTATGCTGCTCACTTTGCTAAGATCTAATCCAGGAAGTATGTACATTATTATAAATTTACAATCTTCTGATATAAATGTGGTTAAAAGGGAATCACCTGCTCCTTGATTCATTGCATAAAGGGTCTTTCAGAATCTGTCAAACAAAACAATACGACCCAGTTACTTCCAGTTGTTCAGGATTGGAAGAAATAAACATTTAGCTTTCCCGATACTGAATTGTTTCTTATGACCAAAATTTTGTGGTGTTGTTGAGAATCTTAAATCCTCAAAGTTCATTTGATTATGCTATTGAACCCTTATATCTTGATTTCCATATATCAAGTCTGCAAATTTTTATTTTTCTTGCATTAAGGACTTTAGACATAGCAAATGTGAAATTGATGAAAAATTCTGTTTTAAGACTTAATTCCACCATTAAAATCACTAAAACTATAAAAAAAAAAAGAAACCAAATTAATTTTGTAATTTAAACTTTCAAATTTCATTAATCAAATAACATTATTTTTTCTAAAATAATGACTTTTTAGTAATTTTTATTGTTATAAATAAATTTCTCATCAATTTCACTTTGGTTATCAATAAAGTCCCTAATGCAAGAAAAAATAAGAGCTCAATGTGTACAAAGAATAGAGACTCAATAGTATAATCATGCACAATTTCAGGTCTTAGGATGCATATTGCCTTCAAAAATCACACCAACCAAATTTTAAGTTGTAGAAAATAATGTAACACATAATAACATTTAAATTTATAGAAAATCCACCACATACATCCATTTATTTTAAAATTTGTGACTGCAGGTGCACAGGGCCATTCGGTTTCTTTCTCATTATTCCCTTGGGAAAACTAGCCTCAAGGATGGGTAATTGGATGGCACCAAGTTGCCACAATGTACAGCCTTGGATTAACGTAATAAAGTAAACAGCTATTGCAGTATGCAGTGATAGTGGTAAACATAGGTTCTCCTGCTAGAGGGCGGAGAAAAAAACAGAAAGGGGTATGGGAGAGACGTCTGTGTGTTGAGAAACAAAAAAATAATCCAAGAAAAAATTCGGGGAACAAACCTTTTAATGAACATTAAGCTTCTTGAACCAACTACTGAAGAGCCAAAACCAAAAGACAAAGTAGTCCAACTTTATTCCCAGGCTCACTATTTTCACTGAAGCTTTCTAGGCAAGAGAACTAGAAAAGAGAAGATATATTTCAGTCCAGTGGTAGATAAAAGAACAATGAAGTTGTGCTATCAAGTAAAATTACCTTCAGAAATGCTACAAAAGCTTTCTGGAAGAAAAATTGATTCTGGATCAATTCCATGCTGGGATGAAACAGCTAAAGCTAGGTGACTTTTGCTGCAGAAAGCAAGGCATGCAGAGAGATATTCGTGTTAAAAGATGATGTAGGATATGATTTTGGCATACTATATTGTTAGGAAAAAGAAGAGCAGAAAAAAGCATTAATCGTCCAATTTGGACTTATTCTGAGAGCAATAAGAACAAAAGGAAAAAAACATTTTGAGGGCTGAATAGCTGCATATGCAGGAGTGAAGTTTTATGTAAGTGGAAAACATGTCAATGTGTTGCATATGTTAAATTTGATTCACACACCTGGCCCATGAAGGGGCAAATTTGTTATTTTGGATATCGTCATCTTCCTCTTCATCTTCATCATCTGAACCTTTATATGGAGATATCTCATAGGATTGTTCTCGACTTACACTGGAAATTATGCTGTCACTCTCAGTTGTCTTGCAAAGATTGCCCATTACCTAATATATAAGGCAGAGTAGGCATGAGCGTGTTCATGCAGATATAAAGAGACCAAACATAATCAATCAAATAACTGTCTAGAAGCTGGTCAATAAGAAAAATAGTCCTCTTCCAATTATGGTTTGAAAATCCCTTGCAAACTTGTAATGCACATGCCCCAATGGATTTGTTTGTCATTCAAGTTGCAGTAGGAATTATTTGCAACTTCAACATAATTTCAGATAAATTCAAGGGCATAGTGGTAAATAAAGTAATAAAAATGATGCTAATCAGCTTCTACCTTTGAATTATTTCCACAGTCACTCAAAGCCTTAGTGTCTTCAGGAATGATGCTTGCATTTATGGTGTCAATTGTTGAAACCTTGGCAGCCCTGGGTTCAGTGTCAGGCACTGTCTGAAGATTGTCTTCCTTTGCTTTTTCAATCTTATCACTCCTTCCTAATGCATCCCTAGATTCCTTCCTCTCATATGCTCTTTCATCCTAAAATGGACATCCACAAAATTACAATATTTCTGAAGCAAGAAGCTCAAAAACACTATATGAAAAATAAGAACGTAAAAAACCATACTGGTGCCCAAAATTTTACTTCTTTCTCTTCTTTGTCAGCAGGGAACTTTTTATCATGTTCTGGCTGGTGTCTCCTTAATTCCTCAACACGCTTTCTTTTTCTTTCTTTTTCCTTCCTTTCTTCTTCTTCCCTCTGTCTTTTCTTTGCTGCCAGATCTTTTGTCTTCTGTTTTTCTTCTTTATTTTTCTTCTCTAACTCCAACCGCCTCAAATTTTCTTCTTCCATCCTCACTCGCTCAAGTTTCAAGGCTTCCTTCCTCATCTTACGTTCATTCTCCTTCTTCTCTGCAAGATGCTTTGCAGCCTCAGCAGCTTCCAAGGCCTTCACTTTAATATCCCTCTTACCTAAAAGGAAGTGCAAAAAGGCACAATAATACATTAATAAAAAACAAAGATTGCAACACAATGTTTTGAGCATTCATACCCTGTTTGTACTGTCAAACAAGTAACACGGTACTGTTGTCTTCAAATTCTCAGGCATGTTTGGTCACTGAACTCATTTAAATTCCAAGGATATTTCACCTGGAATAGAACCCTAGAGAAAAGTTTTGAGCAGCCAGCAAATCAATGAGGGAGCCATTGGGCTTAAAATGGCCCACCACCTTTTGGACCTTCAAGAACTACAAAGAACTAAATGTGTAATTGTCCCTACCAAAGCCAAATTGAGGTTTCTCAGCAAATATCCCTGAGTTATTAACAAACTGTGGCTATTAAAAAGTGATGATTTTAAGGTTATATCTTCATTAAAATTACATGATTATATTTTGTTTGAAGAGGAATATAACACTTTTTGAGCATACAACAATGTTGGATTTCCACTTTTCTCCTATTATTTTAAAAGGCAACCCGCTCTGCCTGAGACAACAGCAAAAAAAATAAAACAGTGTCCTGAATGGATTACAAATTTCGAAGAAACTAAAGCACAAGCAATTAAAAAAGGTCAATAAAGCATTAGGAGATGAACACTGAGATTTAGGAGTGGTAAAGAAGGATGTGGATATAAAGCTGTATGGTCATTGAAATTTATATAATCCATGCAAAATCACAAGTAGACTACTACTCAGACTAAATCTTGTATGATTTAATTTCAAGCATAAAAGTTTATGATCACATTGCAAAATTCAGAATGTGCCACGTTTAACTTTACTGGTAGCCCAAATAAGAAGGAAAAGATTGTCCACAAGTATCATTTACAAGGAAAACAAAAAAGGCAAAGTAGAATAGTTGGAACTTACCAGTAATGACTGCAGCAGCTTGCTTCTGCTGCACAAGTGGAATAAACGAAGTAATATTCGACACAATATTGTTACGTTTAGACTCCTTCTCTGACAGTCTTAGACCTCCTTTTCTCAAACCACTTTTTCCAGGTAACTTTGGTTTACTGATTCTGCTATGGAGCAATTCGTTGACTCTTTTAACACAATCTCCACCTACTGATAAATTCTGGTTCTCCTTGTCCTTACCAGTAAATCTTCTTTTACTATTGTTCGGGTTCTCCTTGTCCTTATGACTAAATCGTCTTTTATTATTGTTCTGGTTTCCTAACTTTGATTTGTTATGGTCACAGGTCCCACTGAAGCTAAATTCTGTGTTCATGGAAGCTCGACTGTGTCTATCAGCTTCACAAACTGATGTTAGAGGATTTGAATTTTTTGTTATGTCAGCAAGTGGCTCTCTTTTAAATGAGCTAATCATCACTTCTGGACCATGGCCCTCAAGATATGTATCAGCTACTCCATCTGTATTCTCGGTTTCTTCATTGATGCAGGGAAGCTCTGAAATTGAGCTCACTCGTTTCTCAGAACTGCCAGACTTGAGTGGTATGCCATCCCAAAGCTTCCTAACTGAAGACATACAAGGTTTCCTAATATCCCAGACAGATTGGGTATTAGAAAGTGGTAGAGAGACAGAAAGTGCCCTTCCATGAAGAGCACGATTAACTTCTTCATTCAAGCAATTGTAACAATCTCCAAGTTGATCTCTCCTGTCACTGTTGATATTATGGGTGTTTCTCAGTTCTATACCCTCTAAAAGGCCATTTGGAATGGACTGATATAAATTTAATGCCTTTTGCAAATTACATGTTGCTGAAAAATATGAAAGATGTGCATGCAAGTTACTGGTTTTGCAAAGATGCTCTGGAACACTAGCACGTCCTAGTGCAGTAGGTGGAAGTTCAAATTTGTCAGAGTCAATTCCCTTGTTAGAAGTGCATGGCTGCCCATCATCTGTTTCCATAACAAAACCCTCAAACTCAGGCATATTTTGATCAGGACCAACCACGGGTTGGCTATGAGGAGAACAAGAGAAACAATGAGACAAGCTGTCCTTTTCTTCTAGATGATAGTTTCTTTCCAGCATGGAGTCTTCAGTATAAGTCAGAACTTCTGAAACTCCCAGTTTTAATTTATATTCAGATTGAAATAAAAATTGGTTCTCTTCTGCAGTTGGCTGCGTAGTTAAATCATAGGTTGCCACTTTAGCTTTCTCTAGAACACAGCCTTGAGAAACTCCATCAGCCAGTTTTTTCAAACTTGAGACTGACGGTGCCACTTCTTGTTCAAGCGTAGAAGTACAAGCATTATTTGCACTTCTATCCCACCCTTCCAAGCTGACCGCTACCTGTCAGACACAGCAGTTAAACATGTATTCTGCTTCAGACGGTATTGAACTGCAGCAGAAAAGCAGCATGAATAATACACGCAAAAAAAAAAAATTCTATCAAACCTAATGGTGTTCTTCTCACTTACATCTACATATTATATCCATGAAGCAAAGTAGCATACTCTCCAATCAAAAGATGTTCAAAATTACATATTTGTAAAACATTTTCATTTCTCCATAACCATAGGGCAATTATACAAAGCACAACCAAACGCACCTGAGCTGATCCCCATAAAATTTATTATTATCATGGATTAAACAAAGTAAAAGCTGATGCAAGACCATAATCTATTCCAAAAAAGAATATCATAGTTTTTGCTCTAACGACTAAATTCAGGGAATTAATATTTTCATCACCAAGATATGCTAGCTAAAGTATTAATCAACATTATAAATTATGCCTCTGAGTTCTGGAAGAATCAAATTTTAGAGACAAAACGGAAAGTTTGCATGCAAGTGACAAATGAAATGGAACATGCATCTGACTTTGGCAATTGCATGGAATGTCAACCATTAACTTTTTCATGTAGGTTTTTCTTGTCCAAGGGTCACTATATTAATGGTGTTTGCAATTCAACAGCAGCAAGTACATCTGCCAAACAGACATATGATGTCACAATCACATGCAATAATGAGCTCCTAATCAAAAGTTGAAAAAGAAATACCTCTTCAATTTGTAGCTTAGATAATGAAACCTCAGATTCCTCTAAGTTTAGGGTTTCTGCACTCTGATGCATATCTTCCATCACGCTCTTTCCAATATCTGATTGCACTGCACCTTCCATCTGAAATACATGAATGATAAATACATTCAGCTTTCCATATTACATTCAGGTTACATCCTAGAGAATTCACAAATATACCCACATTATATGTGTGAACAAGCTGATAAGGTTTTATCTTTAAGCTTGGAGAAGGAGAACAAGCACTAATAAGTTGACCCCTTATCTTTATTCGCTTATGCTGAGGCCAGGAACCCATGAGGTAGGAATCTGCATTTCGATTTTGAGGATTGAAAGAGTCCATTTTCTTCTGTAAAGAGTTGATCATTCTTTCATCGACAAAAAAAGTATCATCTTTCGTAAGAGATTCAGATGAATGCTTCCCAGGATTCTCTTCTCTGGTAGAAAATTCCTGCTTCTTCAGCAACAGCATCTCAATGGATGGGTTATGCTTTTCTTGGTAGACAGTGGACATTGTGTTATCTAATATATCCCTAGAATGTAATAAGGAAGAAAACTGTTTCTCTGATGTACCTGGTTGACTATTATCTAATTCAGGATCGGAAGTTTCATGCCAACTGCTTTCTTCCACATCATCAAAATCAAGTTGCTTGGGCTTCACAAGCATAACACATTCACTGAGCGGCCTTGATTCTAAAACTTCTACTCTGGATTCTAAAATAACGGAAAAAGCCTCAGCTAACCCGTCACAAATTTTATCAGTTTCAGCTATAACACTTTCAGTACAAGGCAAGACATTTGGTTGAGTACCAGATGGGACCTGACGCTTAACTCCTTCACCTTCAACAAAACTTGACTTTTGAGGTAGTTGTGAAGATTTTCCAGAAGAAAATGCAAGTATATCATCACCATCTTTTATATTAGCAGAAGAGATATCCACTTTTACAAACTCATTAACATTGAATTTCTCAGCATAAGAAGATCCTTGTATTCTCTGGCAAGAAGCTTCAGTTTTCGCATCAATGTCGTGGCAGTCCCTCACTATTGCTTTCATAATCGGTTCCCTTAAATTGTCAACATGGTCAGTCAGTTGCTTAGGTTCACTAACACCATCTTTCCCATTACCACAAGTGTTATCCAGTTCCAAACATTTAGTCACACAATTAGGATGTCGGCTAGAACTTTTAGATCTTGTTATTCTCCCAACAAAAATGTTGCTTCCCGTTTCTTTGATCCCACTACTCCTTATTTTTGCTTTCCTCGATCCATGACTTTTATTAGACATAGCAGATAAAGGCATGACCAATTGCGATAACTCACCAACAGAATTACAATGGTTTGCTGATTTGTCAACAGACTGTCCATCATTTTCGTCAGCAACACAAGCAGAATTACCTACTTCCATAGGCTCCTTTGAAGTGTTGGCTTGAGAGATTGAACTCTTAGATCTTGTAATTCTAAAAGAGAAAACATTTCTATTTGATTCACTAGCC
Organism: Omphalea diandra; assembly: GCA_949677035.1. Lineage (NCBI taxonomy): Eukaryota > Viridiplantae > Streptophyta > Magnoliopsida > Malpighiales > Euphorbiaceae > Omphalea > Omphalea diandra. The sequence goes on along the minus strand of CATIWR010264523.1, from coordinate 23,468 downwards.
CTGCAATTATGAACATTCAATTCTTCTGCCATACAACTTGCGTTAGCAAGAACAAAAGGGTTGACCATCTCTGACAGCTGATTGACATGGTTAGGCTGTTGTATTAAGTCATTGACAGATTTTGTAAGGCCATATTCCTTGGCAACGTTACCGTGAAATGCAGAGTTGGTTCGTTGGCTAGAACTTCCAGATCTAATAGTTCTTCTATGGTCAATATCGCTATTCTTTACGTTGCCCTCAGAATCACCTACTTTTGCTTTTTCTTCTTCAAAATCTTGAGTATTTGCATCAGCAGGTCTAACCAACTCCAATTCATCAACATGATCATACTGTAGGGAATTAATCACAGACCCTCGACCTTGACTACTACAAACACCAGCATTATTCTTATCGCACAAATGGGATCTAGCTGTTTTGGCACTATTGCGAAGCTCTAGGGCTTTTTGTCTTGACTTTGATCTTTGCATCTTCACTAAAGATTGAGCATGATCAGGACAATTCTCTGATAATCTTTTAGCATTTCTACATTCTTGAGGAGATGTAACACTTGAATCCAACTCTAGAACACCACTCGTACGTCGAGTATCACCAGTCGGAAATGGAGGCAAAATGGACAACCTATCACCAGCATCAGTAGCATTGTTTGAAGCATGAACTTCTGTGCAAGAAGCATTCGGTAATGCCTCCTTGTTGCAAGTAGTAATAATGGGGTTTTGGCATATAGAGTAGTGACTAGTGGAGTAAGGATTCACAGGTTGAGGACGCGGTAGCAGGAGACCTGATATAAGATCCTCTTTCTTCAAATCTGTGAATACACAACACAATGCTAGGGAGTGAACACATGGATTTAACAATAGCCTTGAATCACACCAACCATTTAAAACTCAAAACCCACTCACAACTTAATTTACATTTTCCTTTTCGAAGTGGAAGTGAATAGTTCGTCACAAAACACACTATTATGCAAAAGCATCAAATTTATATAATTACAAATCCAAAACAGAACCTCAAAGACTAAAATCATCATCATAAAATTTTCTTCAGACAGTGTTGTATTGCTATTAGTACCGCAAAAATTAGCTTTTACTTATTGCCTAACAAGTCTATACCATCGAGGCAATAACACAACTTAAAACCCGTAAAAAATTAGGGCTATGTTTGGAATGCTGTAATGGAATGTAAGAAATGGATGGGAAGTGTTGAACTAAAAAAATTCGTTTGATTACATTACATTCAATTACATCATGCCAAACATAGCATAAACAACCATTTAGTGCTTTAAGTAGCCCAATTTGGGCCAAATTTCGTATATTCTTATGCACTGAAATTAAAACATAAAATTAACTTAAATAAAACTAAAACAACACTTCCTTAAGCAAAAAATTTTTAAAAAAAAAAAAAATTTCGAAGCCAGAATCGTCCAGTTTTGCCCTTGAATAAAGAGAAAGAAGAAGCACCTTTCGGATCTGAGAAAAAGGAAGGAAAGGATGGAGACCAGAGCCAATCAGGGGGGGCAATTCCGGCAAGAAGACATTTAGAAGCGAGATGGTGGTCGAATAGATCCGTCTGGTGCTTGACTTGGTCTAGAATCCTCTTCTTCCTCTCGAAGATCTGCACGAACAGCTTCTCTACTGTCGACATATCCCTACCTTCGTTTCGTCGTTTTCTACGCAATCACCGCCATTACATGAAGAATAGATGATGCAGAGCGTATGTTTGTGTTCGAGTTAGAGAGACGAACAGCGACGACGGATTCGAGGAGTTTTGATGTACGGCGGAGATTGGATTCGGGTGAGCGCGGACTTGATTCGATTTCAAATTTTGGGAGTTTGATGCCCGTTTTACCCCCCATCTTCAGATCATCAGGTAGATTTACATGAGAAATTACGAAAATGGCCTATCAAAAAAAAAAGTAAATAAAAAAATTAACGAGAACTAACCTATTCTTTAATTTCGATTTTGTTTTTGCAAATTGATTTATTATTAATAATCTTAGCATGTACATTACATATGATTATTTTAAATACTTAATTCATTACTCTTTTAAAAACCAAATTATATGTGTATGATAAATAAAAATTTATATTTATAAAAATATATTTTATTTTAATATTATCAATTATTTTATATATAGATAATCATATTGTTTCTTTTAAAAATTAACTTATTTTCAGATTAACCATTAGCGCTTCAGTCTCTAGACGGAGCGTGAAGAAGCAAAGTAAGCGCACAGCGGCAACTTAATACATTTTTCAGGTCTCTTTACTTGATACTAAATGTGATTAATATTAAATCTTTAAATTTCTATTGATATTTTAATTTACAAATATAATTAAATACAAATTTATTAATAATTTATATAAGACAATTCAAGAATTATCATTTAAAATTATTCTAGGCCATTTTCCTATAACAATTTTTTTTTTTTTTTGAGAGAGAACAAAATATCATATACTTAATAAAATTTGGTTTCATAGATATCCTAATGCTCAGAATGTGCTATGTCTAAAATTTTGAAACTTAATAAAAGAACTCCAATTCCTACTAAAATAATAAGCCTACATGTTGAAGAAACAATTAACAAAAAAAAAAAGATAAATCTATTTGACTCAATTTTGAGGTCAATGAAGACATAAATTTCATTATTTTTATAACACTTGACAAATAAAATATTCAATAAACCCAATTCTAGGAATTTTGCTAGAGCCTAGAGCCCTTTTTTTTTTCTTTTTGAGAAAATACTAGAGTCCATGTTCAATCCAAATAAAAAAGGAAATTTTCAATAGAATTGAAAATAAAATTTATTTTGGGTAAGGAAGATCTAACTTAATTTTTTTTTAATCACTTTCTATATTTTCAAAATCATATGCCCTCTACTATTTTAGAGACTATTTTATTATTATAAAAAAAAATTATTAGTTTAGGTCATAGTCTTTTTTTGTAGACATAGCATTAAAACCATGCATGTTAAGTTCATGAATTAGTCTCCATATATACCTTTTTCTCCACTGAAAAGTAATTAAGGATAGACCCAAGAAGCCATGCAACTTACTTTTGTTAGACTAGACAGACTTTATTTTGCTAACATATCTTCCAATGTTTTGAAAATCCTTAAAACCAGCTGGTTGAATCGAAAAAATTGAGAATTGAATCCACAATTAATTTAGTTTGATCTATATTGATTTTTTATATTTTTTTATTTTTAATTATTATAAATATATTTTTATATTTTTATAAAATTTTTAAACTATTTTAATAATATTTTTAAAATTTTATTTATTATTGAACCAATTGAACGAGCTGATCAAATAGATCAAATCAACTGAACTGTGAACTAATCAGCCAATTGGTTTATTAACCGATCTTTTTTTAAAAACACTGATATCTTTAGTCCTTTAAAAAATATATTGAAAAAAATAATATATTAATGGAATTTGACTATTGACATTTATCCTAAATAATGTCCAAGTTCTTCATATCTCCAAACTTGATATAACAAAAAAAAAAAAATCATAGTATAATCATCTCTAATAAAATTTCTACTTATTTAAGAACCAAAAAATAAAAGGGAAATAAAACGAACCTACTACATTCAAGTATTCAACTTAGTGGAGATATTGAAGTATTAAAAAAATAACAAAATTACAAAATTTCATAAAGTAATGAATTTAAAATGTAATATATATAAAAAATATTAAACATCAATGTATTTTGAAAAACCACTAGAAATAAATAAACACTATTATTATTAAAAATTTCACAACATTTTTATAATCTGACATAAATTTAATTAAAAAATTAATGATACAATACACAAATTTTGTTTTTGTCAACTAAAGTTTAATTTTATAATAGAAAACTTCTCACTGCAGGTATATATGTCTAATTAATAAGCAATAGTTAAATTGATTGAAATCAAGTTGTTGAAGTAAAGTTTGGACAACAACAGATTTTCTACTTCCAGTAGATTTTCACAATAAACTAATTCTCACTCTTCTTTGATTGATATTCTATTTTCCTTCATTTCTTATTTTATTTTATTTTTAAGATATTTTATTCTACTCCATATTATAGGTAATTGCTTCTTTCAATTCAAATAGTAATTGTATATAGACATTTTTATGGGATCAATTTTCTACTAAAACTAAAAAATTTTTACACTATAATTCGCTCAACACGTGCGTTTGTGACTGATTTTATTTATTGAACCCTTAATTCTTTAACGCTAAAAATAGACGAGTCCAATAAAAATAGCGAACAAATAAATAACTTGAAACATACAAAAGTATCCATATATGAATTTTGATGAAGTTAATTTTAATTAGTTTTTATATAGGCTCCATTTGGGAGTAATTTTTGTATGTACTGAATTCATTACGCAAATAATGAATCATTTAACAAAAATTATATAATACCTTTTGAATAAATATATGAAAAATTATGACATCACTAATAAAATAGAAAAATTAAATTAAGTTAAATTGCTGTGGGACTTTTGCTTTTGGCCCTCTACTTTGCAGACTAGTCCGGACAAATAAAGAACAAATCACTGCATAATATACATTTAGGAATTTTGACGCAAGAAATGCAATTAAAATTGAAATTAGAATTCAATTAGACTAAAAAAAAAAAAAACTCACTTTTTTTAAAAAAATTAAAATTATAATTTCATATCCATTCTACAAATAGATTCTTATATCATGCACCCTCATCCATATAACAATATGAACCAAAATCCATCACACGTGGGAAAAAAAACATGTATTTTCTCATCTTAATATATTAACGTTTGTTACATTCAGTTTGTAAGTTGTAAATTCATTTTTTATAAATTATAGGTTCATTTTTTATAAAGTATAGGGTCATTTTAATATAAATTGTAAATTTATTTTTATAAAGTACAAGTTTATTTTTCATAAATTGTAAATTTATTTTTCATTAAGCGTAGATTTATTAACAACAAACTATATATTCGCTTTTTTATCTAAACTTCTATATAATGATTTTGTGGATTTACTGTAAACTACAAATTCATTTTATAGATTCATTAATGTATGTTCATTTTTTATAAATTGTATGTTTATTCTTTATAAAATGTAAATTCATTATTTATAAACTGAACAAAAAGAATCAAATACATAAAAACATAATCAAAAACAAAAAAAAATAATAACTATAGATTAAAACAATAAAAACAAATAAAAAATTCATAATTCATTATCAATGAACTGTAGATTCATTTTTTATAAAGTGCAAGTTCATTTTTTATGAACTCTATATTCATTTTTTGTTAACTATAAATTTATTTTTTATAAAATACAAGTTGATTATTCATAAATTGAACAAAAAGAATTACACACCCAAAAATAGAATAAAAAACACAAAAAACATAGAAAAACTAACAATTAAATATTAAAAAATAAAAATAATTAAAAAATTTATAATATATTATCAATAAAACTGTAAGTTTATTTTTTATAAAATATAGGTTCATTTTTTATAAACTGTATGTTTTTTTTTGTAAACCGTAGGTTCATTATTTATTAAACTGAGCAAAAAAAAAATCAAACGCGCAAAATAGAATAAAAAATAAAAAAACTAATAACTAAATATTAAAATAATAAAAACAAACATAAAATTTATAATTCATTATTAATAAATAGTAAGTTTATTTTTTTATAAATTATAGGTTCATTTTTTTTTAAAATTATAGGCTATTTTTTGTAAATTATATGTTTATTTTTTACAAAATGCAATTTCATTATTTATTATTTTTTATAAAATGCAATTTCATTATTTATAAACTGAACAAAAAGAATCAAATACATAAAAACAAAATTAAAAACACAAAAAACATAAAAAAAATTAACAACAAAATATTAAAAAATAGAAATAAACAGATAATTCATAATAATTAACAATTAAAAAACAATCAACAATCGAATTTTCAAAAATTTCATCAATTGATTGTAGATAAATAATCGAAAAATATATAATTCAAGAACAAATAATCAAAAAATAGATAATAAAGAAAAAAAAATCAAACAAGAATCATAAAAACAAAAAATTCAAAATAAAAAGAAAAACAAAGAAACAAAATATAAAATCAAAAAAGGAAAAAATACCAACTATAAACTTTCGTTAATATTATTAATAGAAATTAATAAATTTCAAAAAGGCACAAATACAAATCTCTCTTAAAACGCATTATAGTAATAAATAACACATAAAATATCATCTAAAGCTCCATGATATAATTTGCCTCGACAAATAATAAATAATCAAGCCAAACCTCTTTTTGAATTCTAAGCCCAAGTCCAAGGACAGAGAATTTTAACTCTAGCCGCAATGTCCAGCCAAAGCCTCCTCGCCGTCTCCTCTGCCTCCAAGTCCTCCTCCTCGTTGCCTCTTCTCGCCTTGCGACCTCCTCCACTGAGTGCATGTAATTAGTTTTCCATGTAAGATCGAAAAGCCATCTCCTCTCCATCAATCCATCCGTGACGCCAAGGACGCCCACTTAGTTCTCCCATCGATGGGTTCTGTCTCATTTTAAAATCATAATTATTTAAGTTAGTTTTTTTTTTTGGGCTAATCCCTGGTTTTTCTAGTGCAGATTTGGAGATCAGTTGGAATCTTTGACATTAACGGTATGCTCCTTGACTGTTTTCCTTAATTTATGCCGATTATGTATGATTATTTTTATTCTAAAATTTTCTTAATTTGTTCTTTCTCAGTTTTTTATCAAAATGTTGCCCTGTTGTTGATTATGAACTGGATTTTTTTTTTCTGAGTTCTCTATGGTGGTTCCTTTCTGTTTTGGCGATTTGCTATGTGGTTTCTTTAGAATAGCTTCTGTAATGCTATGTTTTTCGCAATGCTAAAACTTCATAATGCTTGAAGCTTCATTGCTTTGGTAGAGTTCTGTTGAAAGGATTTGTGATGCAAAACAAGTCAGATACTAATTATGTTCTGCAACGTGAATTTCTAAGAAATCAATCCATGAGGTTGCTGGTCTGCATTAATGTTCAAAATAGCTTATAACTTATAAGATTCAGTGGTTGTTGCTTTAGTTGCTAGGTCTATACGATTGGAGATGATAATCAATGGGGTGTATAATTTAGTTTCCCACCAATGTTATTAATGGTAGAGAAATTTGCACTGTTTTTTATTATTTTTATGTGTCTAAAATTAATTGAGAATTATCTTTTTAGATTTTATAATCTAAACATCCAAATTACAATTGTAATTGCACTTTCAATTTTAATTCTATCATTTTGCAATTCAAACACTAGAATTGGAATTAGAATTGTAGTTCCAACTCAATTTTAATTTTGTCACTCTGCAATACAAACCCTAGCATCATAATTCCAGCCCACAGAATTGGAATTAAAATTATAATTCTGAATTTTGATTCAAATTCTGGCATCCAAACAGAGCTAATGGTCAGTTTGATGCATGAATTAGGCTTTAGAACTGACAGCAGAATTGAAATTGGGCTTTTGAATTGTATTTTAACTGTTTGGATCCTCAACAATTCCATACAATTCAAAGTATTGAGGCCGCCTCTTTTTTAATTCTAAACGCAAACCCTAAGATTTTCAATTCTTATCTCACGATAGTTTGCAGCTACAAGCCTACAGCCATGGTTTCACTGTTGTCTCATTCTCTTTGCCGCTTTGTCTTCCTCCGCGACATTCTCCTCTCCTCTTCCTTGTTGCCTCATCATCCTCCCCTCTTTAATTTTTTTCTAAGGCACAACTGACAGTCATAGTTTCCTGCAAGTATTCACTTCCTTTTGCTTTGTTCCCATCTTTATTTTCAAATTTAGTTTCTTGTATTGGGTATTGTTTTTCTCCTTTAATCTTCAATTTACATGTATTTCCATCTCATATTACGCCAGCAGCCCTTGAATGTGAGAGTTGGTTTACCTAGAAATGGCACATTTTCTGGATTAGTATCATTCAACATTGTAGTCTCTAGATTTAAGACTTAGAGATCAATAGATATGAGGAATTTTGGCACTGAAAAATCTTATATTAGTTGGTGATGGCTTATTTTTATCAGCTTGCTGTTTAACAATTTTGAGATTTTTTGTAAAATTGTCTACCTTCCAGTTTCCCACTTATCTTATCTTAACCATTTGCATTTTAACTTTATTACGAGCAAATGAGTTCTTTATTAGTACTTTCTTTGTCCTGTTGGTGTATAATGTACTGTTTAAGCCAAGAAAATCCCACTTATAGAAAATTAGAAATTGCATTTCTAAGATGGGTTTTGTGGGTCTTCTCTTCAAGTTTGCACTGGAATGCTTTCATATTATTTCATCGTAGTATATTTCTTTTACAAGTGTCTCTCTCTTTCTTTTTTTTTTTTTTTTTTACTTCTCTAGTAATGAAAGTCTTATATTTGAATTGCTTTTGTTCCATTGAGTACTTTTCTTGCATTTTCTTTTGTTTCCTTCTTGAGTGTTTTAACCTTTCTTGGATCTCATTATTTATGTCCAACTTGCATGCTTATTTTTGCTTTCGGCTATCCTTGTAATTCTCCGATGTTTTCTGTTTTGATGTGTATATTTTCTTGTTTCCGGTTTCTGATTTCATTTCTTTGTCCCCAACAAACATTTCATCTGTTACAATTTTGGAAATGTATTTTAAATATATTTGCATTGAAATTTTTAGCATAGTTAAAATGTTTGTTTAACAGATGTGCTTCCGTTCAAGCAATTGATATTGACTCCATCTCAGTCACCCTAAAGCTGATCTCTTATTGGGTCTGCTTATCTTTGATTTTGCTCTTTGAACATGTTTTTCTCAACCCAATCCAATGGTAATAAGTCATTGCCAACTTGCCTGTTCTTCTTTTGACTTGTTCTCCTCCCTATGCTTAGTCCACAAACCTGGTTTTTTGGATGGCAGATGCTTTGTTCACAATTCATGTACACATCCTTTTTCTGTGCTTGGTAAATATATTCCTGAAGGGCTTTGCACTTAGTGGTTAGTTTTCCATCTTACTATTGTTAATGGATTATGATAATTGATGATTCTTCCTAGTTTTTCATCTTCTAGTTATAGAACTAATGCTATTTTGTTTGAATTGTTCTTTTTTTTTTTTCCCTTTAAATTGTCTATGTTGTTTTCTCTTTTTTTTAAAAAAAAAAAAAAATATGCAACGTTTTTTAAGATTATATTTTCAATTTTTTTTAGATGGCAAGTAGATAATTAGGAATTGATTTGATGAGTTATGAGGATGCAAAACGGTCCAAAAAAGAAAAGTTAATTATAGAAGGAATTGCTTTAACTACGGCTGTCATAGCATATGGCATTGTGAACAATATATCCCTAAGGAACCTTAAGAACAACTGGATGAATATTTGTTAAGAAAAATACTTTTATTTTTGTTGAACAACAATTTAGTAGATTTTTGGCACTTTATTTTGAATTTTATGGTATTGTAAGGTGATACTTAGCTATTAGTTTGAGTTGCATTATTTAAAGTTTAAAATTTTATTTCTGCATACTTTTGGCTCTTCATATGTTTTATAGTTAAATTATATTTTTATATTTTTTATTATTTTTATATGTCCAAAATTAAATTGAAACTTAGAATTCTAGATTTTATAATTTTAAACATTGAAATTACAATTATAATTTCAATTTCGATTTTGTGATTTTGCAATCCAAACACTAGAATCGAAATTAGAATTGTGATTCCAGTTCAATTCCATTTCTATTACTTTATAATCCAAATAATAGAATTATAATTCCAATTCATTTTCAATTCTGATAGAATTGGAATTGAAATTGCAATTCTGTATTTCAATTATAATTCTATCATTTTAAAAGACCCTAAATGACTTTTTACAAGTGGACAGCTTACTGTCCTAAGCGGTAAACCCAATCCATATTAAAATTTCTTCCTGTTTGGAGTGTATGCAATTAATGTTTGGGCCTCCAATTCCAATTCTGTTGTTGGGCTTATAAATTCTAGGGATAAAAATGGAATCGCAATTACGAGCCCAATTCCTAGGCCCGCTATGACTGCTAAAAATTAGAATTGCTTGTCCAGTTTTATATTCTACCATATACTTAAACATTTCTTTATTTCTGAGCCTTCCCTCCGCCATTGGTATGCGTCCAGTCTAAAATGCAGTACTGTTCTCTCCTTTCTACTGTTGACACTGTTCACTTACCAACTTTGACAGTCACCATATATTCTACAAAGAAATTTGCACGTTTACCATGCTGGCAATTTCAAATATGAAATCAACACCATATTCTACAAGTTTTCTTGCCAATAATGATGATGATGAAAGCAAAGAGAACTTCAAATTTAAAATTTGGTATTGGATATGGATGGTCTCAAAGTTTGATAGAGATTTGATTGGTTTGGATATGAAGTTTTTGGGTATTTCAAACATTGGTGATGGGTTAACAGTAGGTGATTGTTCTCATGGATAAACTTTTTTCCCAATTAGTAAATTCCAATTTCATAATTCTAATGCTATCCACATGCAGAAATTGTATTTCTTAGTCACTTCCAATTGGAGTTGGAATCATTATTTCTATTTTTGAATTCCAATTCCAATTCAACCATCTAATTTTTCACCCATTCTGACTTTTATTTGTCCAACTTTAAGTCCAATGACAGGTCGATCACAATACTATTAGTCAGGTGTGGGTCTCAGCTCATAACGGCTTAAGCAAAACAGCGCGATTCTTCTTCTTCGGGTTCTTTATTCTGTCATCTTTGTTGTGTTGCTGATATTGGAGAGGTGCCATGGATCCTGAATTGCCTATGAACAAAATATCTTTTGGGTAATTTCAAACTCACACTTCTTCCTGATTAAAATTAGGTTCTCGTTGTAATTGATTTCTGTATTTATTGCTAAAACAGGGATGATAACAAGATTAATGTAGTTCTTGTAGCCACCGGCAGTTTCAATCCACCTACTTTTATGCACCTGCGCATGTTTGGTAGGTTTATTAAACTTTTTGTGATGTCATTTAGAACTTGTTAATTAATCTTTTACAATTCTAATTTTCTGATTAGAGCTGGCAAGGGATGCATTGCAATCAGAGGGATACCATATTATTGCAGCCTATATGTCACCGGTTAGTGATGCATACAAGAAGCCGGTATTATCACGTCCCTGTTTTTTACACTTCATGCTTAATTCTGCCTTGATAATGATATTAGTAGAGTTATAATTTAATCTATATGATTAGACAAACAAGTGATCACTTTCACGATTTGGTGTTATAGGGCCTGATATCCAGTGAACATCGTTTGCGAATGTGTAATTTAGCGTGTGAAAGTTCTGATTTCATAATGGTTGATCCATGGGAGGTATTTGCTACTTTATCATTCTTTGTTATTTTTCATTCATTACATAAGGAGTGTGTTTTGTCCGATAGTGTTTTGTTTTTCATCTTAGCATATTTCTGCAAGTAAAATTCATCTAATTTTTTGTTCTTCAATTTTTTTTATACTATAGGCAAAACAAACTACCTACCAGCGTACTTTGACGGTCTTGAAAAGAATCGAGAGTTATTTTATAGATGGTGCTCATATATCCAAGGGTAAGATTAACTTTATTTACCGGCATTGACATAGAAGGTTTTATTGTTTTGTTTTTACCAGAGGGATTTATGACAGTCATGTAATATTTAGCTTATTGAGGATCTATTTATCAATGTTGAGATAGTAATATTCAGGCAATGCTAAATTGCTAATGGTTCCTGTTTTTGCTCCGTGTAGAGTCCCTTAGGGTCATGCTTATTTGTGGTTCTGATTTACTCCAATCTTTTAGCATTCCTGGATTTTGGATTCCTGAGCAGGTACGTTCTGCAAGCAATATATTTCTATGCTGTACATGCTTATGTATTTTAAAATGAAAAGGTCTTAGTAGGAGTTCATTTGGAGGTGTTGTTGCCTTCGCATTATAGACCGTTGCTGTCATACAATGGCTCTCGCTTTATGTGTCTTTTACATTTGTTCATAGTTCGTGAAGAGTGAAAAACCACCATTGGCATTGAACAACAGTATATAGCATTAATTCCAAGTGCCAGGTTTACTTTAATATTCATTGAAGGATTTTTGGTAGGAAGCTGCTAGTTTGTTGCACTTGGTATGTGTTAACTGAGCATTGAGTTAATCTTCTAATTGTTCACAGGTGAGGACTATTTGCAGTGAGTATGGTGTGGTTTGCATCAACAGAGAAAGGCAAGACGTTGAGAAGATTATATCTGATAATGAAATTTTGAATGAAAACAGGGTGAGTACTTATTTTGAATATGCAACCATTCTCTCAGTATTTGTTTTTGAGAATTCTTTAGGTTGTGTCTTGTACTACGTTTACTTTTGCTATCAATGTCTAAATAACCATTTAACTTGAGGTCTTTATTCTTGGTTGTCTAAAGAAATCAATTTAGTTGATTATGTGGTCAAACCTGAGAATTCACGCAGCATTCAACATTCAAAAGGTTGAAATCAGTCTAGACTTGAATTTGAATACTTGACAAATGATTCAGAATTAAGACCATCTGCTATCTGTAGGAAAGTGCAAGTCTATCAAATGGCATTGACTGAAAAGCTTCAACTATTGCTTGTTAGTTATTACTTATTTCTTTTTGCAGCGTAATATTAAGGTTGTGGATGAGCTTGTACCCAACTCAATAAGTTCAACAAGAATGAGGTAATCACATTTATTAACAAAATAGAAGATAGTACTGAACGACGAATTTTCATTGAGAGGCATCTCTACCCTTTTTTTTTTTTTGGTTTCAGGTATTGTATTTCAAGAGGGTTGTCAATTAAATATTTGACTACAGATGAGGTGATCGAGTTTATCAAAGAACAGCGATTGTACTTGAACTCTAATGAGAAATGATGGTTTGTTAATCATCATTTTGTAAATTTTTATATCAAGCATGTATTGTTATCTCTAAGAATGTGTAATAACTCAATTTGAGAAACATTGTTTAATTAAGTTTCCATTTGTTTTCTGAAAAATAATTTATTTGAGAAAAATATTTTTTAAAAAATAATTTTTGAATATATTTTCTAGTGTTTGAATTACACTAAAAAATATTAATTTTCTTTTGATCGATAAAATTATAACAAAATTTAGACTATAAATATTTTATATTTATATTATTTATTATTTAATATAAGAAAAAATACATTAAAAATGAAAATTCTTGTGAATCTCATCCTTCTTTAAGGTTAATGAAAATTCTTGTGAATCTCTTCCTTGTTTGAGATTATTGTCTGTCGACGATAACTGATAATGAATTGTGATAGGTAAGATAATGAGTGATAATAAATATATGTTTATATGATTTATTTATATGAGTTTGTCAAAATTTAAAAAGTGACTTAGGTTTTCAAAATGAAAAGTTATTTTTTTAGAAAATAATTAAGTTTTTTTTACTAGGAAAATATTTTCTATTGATTAATTTTCTAGACACATCAAATAAGAGAAAATACGAAAATTGTTTTCTAGAAAATATTTTTTAATATTTTCGGCCAAACAAATAAGTCTGAAATTGTTCTACTCATTTCTAATACACTAACAACAAAATAAAAATTACCTACATTAACTAACTCAAAGAATCAGTAAAGCAATCTAACAATAAGGGTAAGGAAGTGTACTAGTGTAGGGTCATTGTGAAACGGCAATATCAAGTACAGATCCAAAGCAAGGTGTTCTAGTTTTGGCTGGAAAACAAACATGAAAAACTAGTACTTCATCCTTACATATATGATCATTTAGTTTATTTATCGTTTTTATATCATCAATAAAATTAAATTTTTTTCAATTTTGCCCTTATATATATTAATCCAAAATTATTAATATTATATAAAACTTTAAAGTCATTTAATTTAAAATTAAAAATAATTTAGTCTTAATTATTTTTAAAATTTAAAATTAATTAATAATTTTTTAATTTAGTGAAATCCCCTAAAGCCTGAGAAAAAAAATTGTTGGGCCTTTCTTCCCCTTCTCGTCCACCAGTACTCATTAATAAGTTTTAAGCAATCAACACCATAAGTTACAGCGAACTTGTCACCCTCGACAATAGGCAGCATACGAGGCAGGATGACTTTCTAACTTCTTCCTCCTCCTCTTGCTTAGGGCTATTTCTTCCTTGCATTTTAAGCATCAATTTCCTCTTTCTTTCTTTCTCTCTTTCTTCTTAAGCTTGTCCTCTTCCAAATGCTAGCTATTGATCTCTCTTTTTTCTTGAACTTCAAAGCCTTTTTTTGCAAGAAATTCTTCCACATATATGTCAAATAGCTTGGTGCTTGATTTTCCATAAATCTTTCTGTACAGCCATTGATGATCTTCTGGTCTTCCGTTTCTTCAATTTTATTTGCAGACAACTCATCTTTCCATTATGACTATCCTTGCACTCTGATGGGCATTAAAACTGTTTCTTCAATGTTTGTCTGTTTGCTATTGGCGCCCACTCTATGGCTTCCTTCTTTAGTCTTCTTTTTGTATAATACTTTCTATGTATTCTTTACATGATCAGGAAGAACAAAAGGCTTTGCTTTCATCATATCCAGACTCAATCAACTGAAGCGATATTTGTTTTTCCTTGGCAACTAGGCCTTTCTCCTACTATTCTTTTTCTTTTCCTCTAGTGAAGCTGCTATGTTGTTGGCAAGTTTTGTCACATTGATAATGGCTTCTTCATCTTGGCCGTTAAAGAAAACAAAAGGGTTTTCATGTTGCTGACCCATTATCAAAACAAGACAATAATCAAAGCCTCGTGAAAGAAATTTTCCTACCATTTGAGGCTGACCATATACTGTCCATTCCTTTGAGTCGTCGCCGGCCAAATGATGCCCTTAGCTGGCAGCATACTAATAATGGCACATATTCTGTGACGACGGCATACCATCTAGCTGTTGAGATCTACAATGCAACTGGCCCTTCATTGGCTCCTCATGCAACTAATGGCGATGAATTTGGTTTTTGAAAATTCGACCGAAAGTTTATCTATTTATCTGGAAGCTCTGCCATGACATGCTTCTTGTTAATGCCAATTTGCACCAACGATCAGTGCCCATTCATCCATATTGTGCTCGGTGTGGAGATATAGTGGAGACAGGCTCATGCACTTCGGAATTGTGATTGGGTCAGGATCTTTTAGGATTTAGTCCCTTTCATTTGGATATTATGAATGGCTGGAAAAATTCAGATTACAAATGAAGAAGTGATGAATATATGTTGTATGTTGTTTAGGTTTTTTGGTATGCTAGCAATCAGCTTGTATTCTCCTCTACTACAAATGGATTATCACTCCATTTGCTCACAAGCACTGGCGACCTATCATGAATTCTACAATTATAACTACCTACAACAATCAGAGAAGACTGCTCAATTTTAGGAGAAGAGGAGGAGCCTGCTGATTCTCATGTCAAAGTCAATATTGATGCAACATGCATGGAGGTCTCGGGGTTTGAGGCGGTCATTAGAGATTGCCGAGGGGATGTGGTTGGTGCTGGATCATCTCGGCATGACTATTGCTCGACACCTGAAGTAACAGAGGCTTTGGCTGCCTTACGAGGTTTAAAATTGGCTCATGAGCTTGTTTTTTTTTTTTTTTTTTTTTTGAAAGTTGAGTTGGAGAGTGACTGTTTGAATTTATCCAAAAAGTCCAGCATCAGGGACCTGATTTGTCCTACGTAGATACTATCATTGGTGATATCATTCATAAGGCAGGATATTTTCACACCTGTTATTTCTTCACTCACCATGCCAAAAGAAACCAACTAGTTCATTTTTTGGCTCAATTTGCATTTTCAGATTCTGGTAATGTTAGATGTTTTCATGTTTTTCATAGTTTTCTGCTAATATTGTTGAGGCAATCGCTTTTGCTGTAAGGGCTTTATGTCTCCGGATAGATTCTATCCATTGAGCATTGACCTCAATGTTATTCAAGTTTATGGGAAAAATTGTTCTAGTATGACAATATGAGGATTGCTCTTATAACCAGTAATTAATTCGGTTTAAGTAGGTCTCATTATTATTACTACTATTAGAATTTGGATTTTAGGACATATCCTAGATTTATTCAGAATCCATAAGTAATACACAGGCTGCTAATGTGTTGTACAAAGTTTTCCTTTTTGTCTCCCTTCTCTGCAACTAGGAATGTAGGACAGGGTAAGTTAAATGTTACCTGATAATTAATTGCATACTTGGTATAAGTTATCTATTTTTTAAAAAAAAATAGAAAGAAAAAATGTTTACTTGGCTAAACTAAAGCCGCTTATATGCAAGTAAGTACATATTGAATTTCGTGAAATTTCTTTTCATATGTGACTGAAGATTCAAAATGGTAGATTACAAATTGGTGTGAACAAGCATTGAAGTCACTACTGACACATAATGTAACAAAATTAGGAGAGAAAACAAGGAAATTTCCCATTTTTATTGTCCCATTTTGCCAGACATTTAAATTCTAGAAAACAAGCAAGCAACAAAAAAGAGAAACAAAAGGTGTCTCATTACTGCAACCCTCTCCTTAGCTGCTATATTCTTTAAAATTGAGCTATACTTTTTTGTCTTACTATTAGATTGTTATTTGAACTGAGCAAATGGATCAAAGTTGAAAAGAGGATTTGGAGCAGAAGCGCCACCAACACCAGTTACACCATCATCAGTAACATCTCTATAGTACCCACCAAGCACACCAGCATCATAAACACCCTGTGGAGGAGCTGCCATAGGAAAACTTCCCAGAAACGGAGGCATCCCAAGACTCCCATATTCCACAACTCCAACGTTGCTCCTCTTAAGGATCGGATCACGAATAGAGCTACGATCATTCTCCATCTCACGATACCTGTTGAGGAATAAGGTGAGAGGCTCAACATAGTCATCAAAGCCAAGCTTTCCCATAGCCCAAAGAACGTCTTCTGCAGTTATGGTCTTTCGCTGCTCCCGCTGGCAGCGATCGTTGGCCTCCCCAGTTATGAAGCTTATGTATTCAGAGACACATTCTTGGATTGTTTCTTTTGCATCATCAGAGATTTTAGCATGGGGGGGAAGGATACGGCGCATGATGCGAATCACATTGGCTATCGGCATGTACTGGTCTTGTTCACGTACCGTGCATGGCGAGGACTGGTTGTGGGGGGTGGTGGGTTGCGCTGCTGTTGAGCTGGTGGTGACGCCTTTGCTGGGGCTGAGAGTGTTGGGAAGATTGGTGCGGATGGTGGTTGAGGTGTTGGTTGCTGGAAGAAAGCTGACCGTGCCTAGAATCATGCAACAAAAATGCCATAAATACCGTATATGTTCAAGTGACAACCATTCGTGAAACTCGTACGACTATGCCTAATCTGTGAGAAGTGCAGTACATACAACACATATCTACAAAGAATTAATGGTAACTTTGGCATATAGATTTGAGACTTGCATTTGATCTGAATCTGAGATTTCACATCTTCACATATTCCTATGGGTACTACCCATTAGTGGACCCGTCACTACTTAGTCAACAGTCCATTTACAGAGAAGCATCTTTGCAGTTTCTATCTTTTGTCCGTTTTAATGCCACCTTGAAGAAAACGACAAAACTCTCTAGCCGACCCAAATGACAAGACAAAAATTACTTAAAAAGGAAGAAAAGAGGAGTAAATGCCATCTCACAATCTTGCGTGACCCACGTGCCTCTATGGGAGGGAGTAGGACCTACGTACCCCACAAGCCATTGGCGCGCACCTAAGAGACTTTGGCCAAAGTCAAGCCCTTTTCCCGTTCCCCATATTATTATTTTTATTGTTATCCAATAAGGACCTCGAAAAAGCAATTAATCCATAAAAATAAAATGAAGAAAATAAACAATGGATTGAAATTATTTTTTTTCTTTATAAAATATTTTCATTTGCAAAGATGCAACCAATGATTAAGAGTTTTGGTATTAAAATATTGAATTAGTACTATAGAAAAGAGAGGAGAGACTCCATTGATGGACTGCCTGAGTTAGTCAGCAACCGCTGCATGCATGTCTGCCACGTCATCAAATATATTAACCAAGCACATTTATGTGATCATCGGAACGATATTAATCTCGAGAGAGCATAAGAGATACGAACAAGAGACAGCTTATGAGGATAAAAAGAAGGAAACGACAACCGTTACAGTAAAAAAGAGAATAAGGGTCTAAAAGGTGGACCTTTACTTTATATAGATTGTTTTTTAGGCCAAAATCTGTTGGAAATCTTGCTCAAATGTTATCAATACATGAATAATCCTAAAAATAGTTATTCCTTAAATTTCATATCCCATATGTAATCGATCAATAACCCAACAATTATTTTTGTCTCTGAATTTTTTTAAAATTAATAAAATTTCTATCAACGAGTCTTTGATTTAATAGCAGTGAAAGCTATAAAATTGTAAATTTGATTTTAATAAAATTTGTCAAAAAAAAAAAAAAAAAAAAAAGAAGAGTGTCTAAACTTAAACTTAACCATTAAGGTAGTAGTATCAACATCCCAAATATGAAAGATGAAAATTTTATTTTGAGTGAACAGAAACTTTCTTTTTCCTTAATGAGAAACAAAAAGAGTGGCTATTGAAAATATTGCCGCATGCAGAAAGGCGGAAAAGACTATATCTTTGCCAAAAAATAAAAGATGAAAAACAATATATATATATATATATATATATATCCAAAATTCAAAAAAAGCATTGAAATGATATTCTTTTCAAGATAAAAATTACTCATGCATGATGATTTGATGTTTCATCCATCATAGGCAAGTGAGGGCTTATAAGCAAACACACATAAAAACAAAAGAAACCAAGGGTTAATCTCATTGATCTTTTTATTAAATCTACACCATGATCAACCCAAAAGAACGAGCAAGCAAAAAAAGGAAAACCCATATAGATAATCCATTATTTAGCACATTACCAGAGCTAGGACCAGAGGGTGATGGTTGCTTTGCATGCCTTCTATATCGATGGAACCTACCTCCACGTTCCATAACACTATCACACTAGTATTTTTCCCCCCCTGTTTCTAAGTATCTATATATTAGCACTAAATATCTGCTTTGTCTCTTCAATGGGCGACTAGGCCAGTCTGGGAATGGATTTATTTATAGGTGAAAACTACACTGGCGAACCGGCGTTTCTAACGATGAACCCAATAGAGACTATAAAAATTCTTCTCCCATTGGCCACAAGGATTGCCTTTTACTGGTAAAAACAGGTGGCCAGTCAACCAGCCAAACTTTCAAAAACACTATGGACTTAATTACAAGGTCATAATGGTGATTACCATTGCGGTATTTAATTTTAATGACTCTTGTTTAATCAATTACACTCAACCAACTATGAAGAGAGAGTGAGAAAAGTGTGGATCCAAATTAGAGTTACCATAATTTTCATTTTCAAGGATTAATCCATGTCTTCTCTATCAAGCTAGATTAATACTATACATAACGTTTTAGCATTTGTCTTTTTTCATTTTATTTGACATTTTTTTACAATTTATATAAACATTTATGTACTTTTTTTCATTTTTACCTTTTTTCCATCTCATTAGAGGCTTTCTTTTAAAATTTAGAGAAAATGTGGTGCAGTGAGAGAATGAGTTCTTATATAATAATCTTTTAATTCTTATACACACTCTCAAAATGTCAAATAAAATAAAATAAAGGTGTGTTTTTTTAAATTTTTTTTATTAAGAGAATTATTTATATTAATGAAATTTGGGTTCTAAAATTCATTATTAAATAATATTAAATTATTATTAAATTAAACCCCATTTAAGTTAGATTGATATCTAGTACAACTTATTATATTCAAGATTGGAGTAGGAAAAAAAAAAATCTTGCGTTGAGATTTTTTTTTTTTTTTTGTTGTCGTTGTAAGCAAGATTTTAAAAATTGATCCAATCTTTGATTTGAGATCATAGATCAAAGATGTAATTGAGATTGAATCAAAATCAAATTAGAGTATAATTTAATTATTAATCTAATATGTTATATATTATAAAAATATGCATTTATTTTTTATTATATAAATAAATTATATAATTTGCAGTAATAAATATGTAATATTCCATAAATAAAGATTTCCAAACGAAATTTTTTTATATATAATAATTGTAAAACATAAATCGAATATTTTAATTATTGGAAAAAAATAAATATCATTTCATTGCATGTAGAAATTAAATATTATGAAAATAATTAAAATAATAATATAATAAATCTTTTAGTAAATAACTTTTACTTTTTTATAATAATTTATTATTTTTTAAAATAATAATGTTATACTATAAAAAGATATTTAAAGTGGAATTTGAATCATAATAAATTTATCAAAATTAAAATAAAAGTAATCATTACATCTATTATATAGATGACAATTTAATAGATATTATTTTATTAAAGTAAAGAAAAATTGAAGGAAAAACTAAGGTAACTCATATTGATCAATTTTAGTCAAATCAATCAAATTTTGATTAATTTTTTTAATTTTGAATATAAGAGTTAATTCAAATAGATCAAATTTTTTTATTTCTGAATGTTTGAGTGGAACCAGCTGGCCAAACCAAGTTTTACAACCTTGATTAGAAGAATTGAGTATATAACGTTATTTTAAGTGTTCAGACTTTGAGATTAAGTAGTTAAATGTTTAATTTTTTTTAATCAGTAATTGGATACTACAAAAAATGGTTATTGTTACTAAGTAAAATAACAAAATTTTACAGATAAAAATTATTTTTGTTCATGAAACTCCATTCCTAGAGGTAGCAGTTTTTTATTTGATCTGAATTTGCTCAAAAAAGTTAATTTGATCTAATATGATTCAAAAATTTTCGAGTCAAATTAAAATCTATTTGAGGATTAATTTGAGTTGACCTAATCTTGTTCCGACCTACGATCGATCCAAATGATTTAATTTTAAATTATTTTAAATATTTTTAATTTTATATGAACTTAATTCAATTATTCATTTTTATTATATATAGTTATTTGCTTAATAAATTATATTTATTAAATATTTAAATAAAAATGTATTAATTAAGGTTACGTTTGTTTCGCAAAGAATATTTTTCATGAAAATATTTTTTTGCATTTCTTACACTTAATGCATCTAAAAAAATTAGTTAACAAAAAATATTTTAATGGTCGAAACAAAAAATTAAGTCATTTTTAGACTTTAACAAATTTATATGAATGCAAAATTAAATCATATAAATACATACATTTATTATTATTGATCATATTTAATTACCGATATTCATCACCAATCATCATCAGTTGATGATGGTCATTGGTAATAGGTAAAACCAGCATAAATTTATAATTTTAATATTTTTTCTTATATTAAATGATAAATAATATCAATATAAAATATTTATTATTTTAATTTTATTATAATCTTATAAATTTAAAAAATATTTTATAATATATTCCAAATATCAAAAATATATCACTCAAAATATTTTTCTTACGAAATATTTTATTCATAAAATATCTTTCTCAAATAAATTATTTTTTTCCAAAACAAACGGAGTTTAAGTTATGTTTATGTAAAATATACTTGATTGAAAATGATTTTTAAGAAAATTATTTTTCTTAATAAATTATAAAAATACTATATAAATAAAAAAGAATTCAAATGAATATTTTAAAAATATATTTTAAAAATGAATAACAATAATTCAACTAACCCCGGATCAATTTGAATGACTTAGTTTAAATTATTAAAAATATTTAAAATTTATATACAATAAATTTTTTATTTTAATTCTATATAAATTTAATTCATTTACTCATTTTATGTATAGTCATTTGTTTAAAAAAATAGATTATATTTAATTTTTTAAGTATTCAAATGAAAATAAAAAATTTTAATCAAGTTTATCTATGTAAAATCTATCTAACTAAAAAATTATTTTGAAGTAAATTATGAGAAAATATCACATAAATAATAAATAAATATTTAAAAAATTGAAAATTAAATTATTTGACTCTAAATATTATTTTTATTGTAAATCCAAAATCTAATTTATATGCAAACTCAATGGGTTGTTCAAACCCGTCTAACACAATATTTATAAAACCATTTCGAAAATCAAACAAGTTAGTTGATCAATTTTCAAAATAGTAGATTTGACTGGTCTAGTTCAATAGAGTATTTTTTAAAAAAATATATAAACAATACTTAAAAATATTTTAAAAAATAAAAAAATATATAATATGATAAAATAATGAAAAATATTTTTAAAAATTTATATTTTGAGTAAAATAGTATAATTTTTTAAAATTTTAAAATTTTTTTACAAAGCAATGTATTTTTAAGTGAATAGGTTTGATTCGATTTTTGATTTTAGGTGATTTTTTAGAATTTGACATTTTTTATCGATTTTTAAGTGGTTGATTTTAATATTAACTTAATCGTACCATTAATCAATTTTTAATTTTAATGATTCAACTGACTGATTATATCCAATTTTATAAATGCTAGTCTAAAATTTAGACGATATAATCTAAAAACGGCTTGATTCAAAAACGACCCGATCCTTGTCACTGCTCTCATAGCAGATTTGCCTTCCGCCCCCTCATTTAACATAAAGGTGTTGCATATATTGGAGAGAGAATTCGTGTAATTTTTTTTCATTAAATATTGATTTTAAAAAATGTTACCAAATTTGAATATGTGACATTTTTAATTTTCGAGACTTTTTTGTTCTCCAATAGGATGAAGGTTTAGTCCTAAAAAAAATCAGATCATAAAAATAATTACACTCACGAGGCTTATTTTAACTAATTGTTTTCAAATTAAATTAATCAGTGTTTTCTTTGCTGATTATATATATGGAGATATAACTTTTAAATTGAATGAAATATTTTTAATTAGAAGGTTATGTAATTTGATTTTTATTTTTAATATAAATTAGATTTCATTTTTTTAATTTATTTCTGTTTAGATTAGGTGAATGGATTAGTAGTAGAATTTGATCAAATATATCAATGTAATTATTTATGATTTCTAATAGAAATTTGAATCTTGTTTCTATTTAGATTCAAAAGACAGATTAATTGTAAAATTTAGTTTCTCGTAGAAATTTAAACACAATACATTAATGCAATTATATATATATATATATATATATATATATATATACACACGCATACGCACATACACACATATTTAAAAATATATTTAATATACCGAGAAATAAAATAAAAATAAGATATTCATTCTATTTTCATATTTAATATTTTAATTTACTGTAAAATTTTAAAATTAACATTTTAAAAGAATTAAAATATCTTATTATTTTTAAAATTTTATTGCCTAATTGATTTATTTGCTTGTAAAACACAATATATATATATATATATATATATATATATATATATATATATATATATATATATTATATAGACATATTTTAAAAAAAAAAAAAAAAAAATTAGAATAA
>CATIWR010264513.1:0-59107 GCA_949677035.1 Omphalea diandra | reverse complement strand
ACTAAAGATTGCATCCAGTATACTTTTCAAAGTCGTTGTCTAGCAGTGTAATAGAGGTTGAGTCAGTATGTAGTCAGTTAGTATTTTAATTTGATTATTCATGTATGTTTTGTTGTAAATAATTACTAAGTGGTGAACAAGAGACATAATAATAATAATAAAAAATTTAATCAGGTCTTTTAAATGACAATGGATAGACTTAAAGAGAAATTTAAATAATTATTAAATGGGGTGTAACAGAAACAATAAATAATGATATATATATATAATTTATAGTTTAAATTTTATTGTAATCTGATAAATAAAAAGAAATTTTTATTTTTTTATAATTTTAAATTTTATTGTAATCTCATAAATAAAAAGAAATTTTATATTTTTTTTATAATGTATTCTAAATACTAAAAAATATGTTGCTCAAAAAATATTTTATTTATAAATATTTTCAAAAAAATTATTTGTCGTGAAATAAACGGAGCTAAGTGTAAAAAATAAACATGAAGTACATAATAACTTCATTTCTCAATTCAATAATTTCTAACATTACTTATTATTGTAGGATGGAAGATGAAGCTACATCTCTTTTGCGAAAATACAAATTCTATGAATAAAGAATGAAAAAAGAAGAAGAAAGAAATGACACCTTGATAGACAATGAAGCAAGCATATATTTGAGATCGCTAAGCTCCAACGCCACCCCCCCACATCACTATCCATGTATATGTTAAGAACCTAAATAATTTAATATTTTATACTCTCCTTTCGTTGGTGATTAATACACCTCTTATATTTTCATCGTTCCCCATTGAAGCATTTGTATGCCCCACAAGCAAAAAGAAGCGACCGACTACTTGAGGTCAGCAAACTAATTACACCAACGGTAACCCCAATTGCCGTTCTACTTCCATATGCTTAAGAATAAATTCAACAGAATAAATTCAACGGTGCCGGCTTAGCTGCAAAATCTCTGGCCTGGATACGATGTTGGACCAAAAGTTCTTACTAGTATCATTGTTTTTAGGGTGCGATTGCTTTTAACTTTTGCCATACATTCTGTCTAAGATTTCTTGGAACCTAAATAAAATACTATCAACTATTCGATTAAATTAATTAATAATATAAAGGTCGCGAGAAATCGTCCGGTGAGAATCCAGTTCTTTGACTTCAGCCCCAACCTTAAAACCATGGGAATTGCTTTTCTGGCGTGTGGTTGGTGGAATCTCAAGGCATTTAGTTCAAAAATGTTAAATTTTAATATTTAGTTTAACTCAAAAAAAAAATTGTATTCATAAGAAAGGGACTAATAATCATTTTTAGCTCTGAATTTATTTATTTGAAGTAATTTGGCGCTACATTTTGTTTGAAGTTTTTTTGTCCTTGAATTTATTTACTTCAAACAATTTTGTTCCTCACATTTTTGTTTGAAGTTTTTTTTACCCCTAATGATAATAAAATTCAGTCATATTATAATTTCACTGGTAAAAAATTCCTTCTTTTTTATTCAATTTTTTGGTCATTTTGATTTAAATAATTTATATCTAGGTCAACTAAATTAATTGTAATGTTATAGAGGTTTACAAGATATGTTAATATTATCTCTAATAATGACAAATATGTCAAGTTATATTAACATTGGGGGCAAGAGAGTTTCAAACAAAATATGAGAGCTAAAATTGCTTCAAATAGGTAAACTCAAAGACAAAAGAGTTTTAAACAAAATGTGAAGGACAAAATTGTTTAAAACATATAAACCCATGAGTAAAAGTGGTCATTAATCCCATAACTGAACTTGTGAGCTCTACTTTTACTTTCTCATCTACATGTGAAAATACTTTTCCATCTTCCTGAATTTGTGGACTCCACTTTTATTTTCTCATCTACATGTGAAAACACTTTTCCATCTCAAGAATGAAAATTTTTTCCATGATTATTAAAAGTCATATAATTGTTTATTGACAAATATACTCCTAATTAATGTAATATATAAATACATATAACCTTATATATATTTTATTTATTAAACTGAAACTTATGTATTTGTTTAAGACAATTCTAGTCACAACAAAATTATAGATTATCATTCAATTTTAATTAAAATAATTATTAAACTATAAAAAAATATAATTTCGTATTAGTTCATTGAGTAATTGAATTATTTTTAGATTTTTTAAATTTTTATCATCATGGACAATACGTTTTGAATTATTAGTATGTTATAGTTATTAAATACTTTTTAAGATAAGAGAATAGTTATTTAGTATTATTCAATAATATTTATTAATTATATTATAATAAGAATAATAATATTATATTTTTATATTAATTTAATTATAAAATTATATTAATTATATTATTCAATAATATTATATTTATTATGTATTATAATATTATATATTATAATTATATTTCATGAATTGATTACTATGATAAATTTTATTGTATAAGACTTTTTATATAGATTAATTAAATAAAAATATGTAATTATATTAGGGGCATGGTAGTAATTTATATTAATTTCTTTGAACTATCCGACCAAATGTCCCCTTCATGAATTTAGAGAGTGTTAGTGTTTGGTCTAATTATGGTCTCTTATTTTTTGTTTTGAAAATCGAAAATATATTGTTGTGTTTTTTGTTTTTTATTTTAGATATAAAGAATAAAATTTAGAAAATATTTTAAAAACACTATTCTTTTGATTTTTTATTTTTTGAACATAAAAAATAAGTTGACTATGAAGATTTATAAACTCATGATTTGAAGAAAAGAGAATTTTATTACTTAAGGATTTCTGAAAACTGAACTTAATTACAAATGAGAGAATGTCCTCCTTAAATATACAACAAAAGGAGAGGATAAGATTCTCTCGACAGACTTAAGTGGCCAGCTCAGACAACAAACTAAAGTGGTTGTCCTAATACAAACAAACTAAAGTAGCCAACTCAACATACAAACAAAAGAGCCAGCTCATCACACACAATTATGGCAGACACATCACACTTAGAAAAGCATATTCCACTTTATCCCTTTCTTTTCGGCTCATGTGAAAGAGACAGGTTCATTATCTCATATTCCTCGTCTTCTATGTTTGTTTGGACTTTAGAATCCACCTTTTCTGGAAGAAGATATTCTTCATACTTCTGATATAGATCTTTAAGTTCATAAGGTCCTGTGAGCTGGGATCAGAAAACTGACTGTCTAAGGTCTTGAGCTGTTGGCCTAAGGAACATTCCCATTCTTGACAGTAGTTTTTTAGCTCATTGTGATATCTTTGAGGTAGTGTGTCCCATGATGCTTCTTCGACTAGAGTGGGCTAGATCTCTTTAGGGATAATTTTATTGCGCTTGAATATGTACCTTTAGAATTCCCTAAACTGCTCATGTTTATCAAGGGTATCAGTCCACAACGAAAATTGATACTCCTTGAAGTTGTGTAGACATCCTAGCATTTGAGGAGTTAAACCAAATGGGCCAACAAGACATGACCTGTGAATTGTAAAGACAACCCTTTTGTGTAAAGTTGTTTCATAAGAGCTGTAATAAACCTTAATCTTCATGTAGTCAATCCATTTCTCAAGCGACTATAACCATTCAAGAAAAGTAACCAGGTGGGGATTATACCTGGTCCTTTATTTTAGATAGTATAGGTATTGTCCGAAGTACAGTGGTTTGACTTCTAAGGCTATGGTATATAGGTGATAAAAGTACCATAGAAATATTAACAGCTTCTTAGGCCATATCCATCCTTCATTTGAGACTGCAATGAAATCCATGAAGGTATAAACTTTTAGGTAAGGATAGAAGGGATGGAAACCAAAGACTTCTATGAATATTGGACCAAGGTTTTTAACATAATTGTCTGGTAGGCGAAAATTTATTTTACAACTAGGTCAGTGATTTATGAGTAGGTGATGGGTAGGATAACTTTAGGAGGAGTGTTTGTTCTTAGGAAAGGTGAATAGGATATTTCTTAGTGAGTGGATGAAGAGGCTATTGAGGTTGGTGAAGAGGAAAAGAATGAAGAAGCCATGGATATTACTGGGTAAGCTATATGGATGAAGGAGATTCTGTGAGGTCGAGATAAGAGATCAGAGATGAGGTTGGAGTCTCATTTTATATGTTTAACCTCGAAATAGTACTTGCTAAACCAATTCTTCCACCTCAGCAGTTATGGATTAGGCATCAATTTCTTATCTTCTAAGATTTTTGGAAAGGACGAACAGTCCATAAGCACTGTAAATTTATGACCAATCAGATGGAATTCAATTTTTTGATTCTATTTTTGACAGCTAAGATTTCTTTGAAAGGGGAATGATAATGCCTTTCCAAGTCTTTGAATGATCCACTTGCATGTCAGCATATTCATCATTTTTCATCCTTTTCCTCCAAGAGAATGGCCCCCCAGTGGCTATCACTGGCATATGTTTGTACCAGTTTTTTCCCATCTTAAGGAATCTGTAGTGGTGGCAGTTGTTGAAGCTTTTGCTTTAGACTTTTGACTGCTAGTGTTTGGTTGGAACCCCATTGTGAGAATCTTTCTTTAGCATTAGCTGTAGTGGTCGAGCATGTCTGGCAAAGTGGGGAACAAAGTTGCACAAATAATTGGCAATCCCTAGGAACTGCTGAATTTGCTTTATAGAGAGATTCTCACTAGGAAATTTCAATAATTCAGCTGCAATGTGAGGTCCTGGCAGATATTGGCCATCACGAAATGTCATACCAAAGAATTTAATTTTCTCCTTTGCTATTTGCATTTTAGTGGGTGACAACATAATTTCATATTGCTGAGTCAAATTCATGAATCTCCTTATTAAGTGGATGTGGGAATTCTCATTAGGTGAAAACAAGAGAATGTCATTAATGTAAATCAGGGCATTGCTAAGGAGAGGCTCGTAAATTTTTACCAGTGCCTTTTGGAATAGGGATGGAGCTGTTTTGAGACCAAACGATATGACTGTCCATTGGTAGTGTCGGTTAGGAATACAAAATGTTGTCTTGTGCCTGTCTTCTAGAACTATTCCCAATTGCCAAAAACCTACTTTTAAATCAAATTTTGAAAATAATTTACCCTGTGATAAATGATCAAACAGTGAAGAAATTTTTGGAAGTGGAAACTTGTTATCTCTGAGGAAATGATTCAAAGGCTGGTGATCTATGACAAGTCTTTTATTTTCTCTGACTTGTTCTGATCTTTTGTTTACATAGAAGGCTTGACAAACTCATTCAAAAGTGGTAGGCTCAATAAGCCTATGGACAGAAGTTGAGAGCATTCCTAATAAGCAAGCTCTTGTTCTTTAAGATTTATGCTAGGATGTGTAGCCTTTGTTGGATTTATATCCTCATTAAGTTTAAAGGGTAAGGATATGAAGAAAACAGGATTGATTCACAAAGGGTTTTGATTTTTGGCCTGAAAATCTGTGTGGTTTTCAACACAACACTAGTCCTTAAGTGTTTGGATTAATTGGGCTAGGATTGGAGAAAATTGGGCTAGACTGGGCTATTTAGTGAATAGTGAAGTGACTGAAGTGTAGGGTTGAAAGTAACTTCAAAATTTAAGGCCCGTAGGAAAGACCTGTAACTTAGCCAACTTCTAATAATGGTCAAAACCCATTACAAGATCCTTGTCCGGCTTAGAGGATCCAAGAAACTTTGCATGAATTTTGCAGCCCGAGAAAATTTGAATAGTAATAGGCTTAACAGTGATAAGGCCTGTGTGAAATATTTCTCCATTAGTAGCCTTAAAATATTTCTTGTAAGGCTTCCAATATTGGGCCAGTAGGACTTTTAGGTTCATGACCAAAATATGAGCTCCAGTGTCTATAAAGACCACAACTTTAATGGGCTTTGAGAAAGGTTCTGGATAAACTTGTACAAACACTAAAGGAACAAGATGATCTTTTCCAAGCTGCATTTCTTTGATGGGAGCTATAGTAAGAGGAGTCAAGGAATAACTTCCCGAGTATCCAAGCTCATCATCTTTTGAAGAGGTATCTTGAATGGTGAAGATTGTTTCATCAAAGGGTTCTTCTTCAACAGAGAAAAGAAATTCTACGTCTGCATTCTCCAAGTCTATTGCAATCTGTTGAATCATTTTGGCCTCCTATTAGGGCTTGTTAGGACATTATTTGACAAAGTGTCCCTTTTTTCCATAAATGTAGCATCCGTTGGATTTTCTCTTCCCTCGATACTTCTTTCTTTTGAAATATCACCATTTTTTTTTTAAACTTGAGCCTTTAGTTTTGAGTTTTAAGAAATGCTTCCTTTTTTTGATGGGACAGACACAGGTTTCTTCATCTCCTTTACATTTGATCATTAAATCCTTCATTCTTCAAGATTTCTTAAGTGAAGGATTCTTTTGTCTATCGAGCATTTGAATAATTACTTTGTGCTCGCTATACAGCTTCTCGAGTCTCTGTATCATTAATTGGTACATCTAACCACAAGTAAGATCATTGATCGATTTCTCTTTCTGTCGCATAATTTGATGGATTGAGGTGGTCCATAGTTCTGGCAAAGAGGTAATGAACACCTCTTTTAAATTTGGACTTGCCCAACCACTTAATTGATAAAATCTTTTGACCATCCTTTGATAATGCAGATCAAGATCTTTCTTCACCAAAGAACAACACTTCAATGGAATCACTTTTTCGAGAAATACGAGACATCTAAGTCATACAAGTAAAGAGATTTATTCATTGATAAGAAAAAGAAAAAAATGTGAACAGTGATTGGATTGATGATAAAATAGAATCCTTGGTCGCGAATAGTGATTCGATTGATGATAAAGAAAGAGAATTCTTGGTTCAGTTCTCCACCTTAATGACAAAAAAAAGGATTGATCAATTTCGATTGAGTCTGACTCATAGTGATCATTTATCAAAGAATGACTCTGGTTATCAAATGATTAAAGAGCCGGGAGCTTGGAAATACTCTTGTCTGACAATGTCATTTCCTTCTTGGGGTTTGCCACTAAATTCTACATATAAAATTTCTAAGAATTCAGATGCTCCTGGACTCTGCACTAGAGTCAGTTTTGAGTATTCATCAAGGGCTGCATACTAATCCTAGAACCTTTCATCATCCTGGTAATGAATTCTTTAATAACTGTTTACCTGACTACTCCTGGTTCCTTCATCTGTGAATTTATCCAAGCCCTAAATTCTTGGAAATGATCTCTATATGAGGTAGGGCTTATATCTTCCAGAGTAAACCAAGGACCTCCAATAGGATTGCTAGAATGAGTGGGAGGTCTATTTTGAGTAGTGGATGTTTCCATTTCATCTTTCAGAGTACACCTAGCCTACCACCAACAACTCAAATTTGTATGTTCCAACCTACAGATGAAGATTTTCCTTCATTACTTGACCAAACCAACCTAAAAACCCAAGTCAGGACCATGGCTTATATTAAAAATCCCACAGGAGTTGACCCTAA
Source organism: Omphalea diandra (assembly GCA_949677035.1). Classification (NCBI taxonomy): domain Eukaryota; kingdom Viridiplantae; phylum Streptophyta; class Magnoliopsida; order Malpighiales; family Euphorbiaceae; genus Omphalea; species Omphalea diandra. Next base: position 51,680 of record CATIWR010264513.1, on the reverse strand, counting down.
AGGTGTACCTTTAAGCATTTCTCTAGCTAAGGCAGTTCTCAACTGGCAGTCAATAAATGCTCAGGCACAAAACAAGATTCTTAAAAATATAGAATCCAAGATTGATAAGGTGTCCTAACAAGTAAGCACGATGGATGATAGGATCAGTCAACATTAATTAGATATTTATGAGTTGATGATTCGACTCTAAGTTCAAGTTGAGGAAAAGCATAAAGAGGTCATGCAATTAGTGTCTCAAAGGGCTCAGATAGAGGAAATTCGAAGGAAAGCCATGGAAATTCAAAAGTTGAAGTCTCAGCTTGAAAGCATTGAAAAGGATTTTGAAACTGCTAAACACAAATACCAAGATCCTTTTGACATTCCTTTACCAAAAGCCTCACCCATTATTCCTCTTTTACTACACATTCCTATCACAGCTGAACTTGAACACCATGGCCTTGCAACTGACCTTTTCCACAAGAAACTTAGAGCTGGGAAATTTCCAGTTCAGCCTGACCCAAAAGATTCATCCATGCATATAGCTATATCCACTAAATATGTATAAAAGCCTCCAAGAAAATCACCAGAAAGCCAAATGATGAACCCAATCCATTCCTTTTCAATGGTTGATTCAAAAATTGGGGATTCTTCTCAGTCCTCAGAATCAAAGGAGGAAACTGATTACTTAGATTCTTCTGATAATGAAGTTCCTACTTAATTCATGGTGGATCCTCCTTCCACTGCTCCTTCTTATATAATAGATCCTCTAGTAGATGAAATGAAAACATCCACTACTCAAAATAGACCTCCCACTCTTTCCATTAATCCTATTGGAGGTCCTTGGTTTACTCTAAAAGATATAAGCCCTACCTCATACAAAGATCGTTTCCAAGAATTTAAGGCTTGGATAGATTCACAAATGAATAAACCAGGAGTAGTCATTCAAACAATTCTTGAAGAATTTGTTACTAGGATGACCGGAAGGTTCCAGGATTGGTATAAAGCCCTTGATGAATACTCAAAACTGACTCTGATGTAGAGTCCATGAGCATCTGAATTCTTGGAAATTTTATATGAAGAATTTAGTGGCAAACCCCAAGAAGGAAATGACATTATCAGACGAGAGTATTTCCAAATGATGTGTTGTTCTTTGTTGAAGAAAGATCTTGATTTGAATTATCAAAGGATGGTCAAAAGATTTTATCAACTAGGTGGTTGGGCAAATTCAGATTTAAAAGAGGCATTTATTACCTCTTTGCCATAACTATTGACCACCTTCATCCATCAAATTATGCAACAGAAAGAGAAATCGATCAATGATCTTACTTTTGGTGAGATGTACCAATTAATGATACAGGATTCGAGAAGATGTGTAGCGAGTAATTGTTCAAACGCTCGACAGACAAAAGAATACTTCACTAAAGAAATCTTGTAGAAGGAAAGATTTAATGATCAAATGCAAAGGAGATGAAGGCACCTATGTTTGTCCCATCAAGAAAAAGGAAGCATTTCTTAAAACTCAAAACTAAAGGCTCAAGTTCAAAAAAGAAATGGCGATATTTCAAAAGAAAAAAGTATTGAGGGAATAGAAAATCCAACAGATGCTACATTCGTGGAAAAAAGGGACACTTTGCCAAATGATGTCCTAACAAGCCCCAACAGGCGACCAAAATGATTCAACAGATTCAAATATTATCTGCAATAAACTTGGAGAATATAGACGTAGAATCTCTTTTCTCTATTGAAGAAGAACCCTCTGATGAAACAATCTTTGCCATTCAAGATACCTTTTCAGAAGATGATGAGTTTGGATACTCAGAAAGTTATTTCTTGACTCCTCTTATTATAGCTCCCACCAAAGAAATACAACTTGAAGAAGATCATCATGTTCCTCTAGTGTTTGTACAAGTTTATCGAGAACCTTTCTCAAAGCCCATTAAAGTTATGGCCTTTATAGACACTGGAACTCATATTTCGATCATGAACCCGAAAGTCATACCGACCCAATATTGGAAGCCTTACAAGAAATATTTTAAAGCTGCTAATGGAGAAATATTTCACACAGGCCTTATCACTACTAGGCCTATTACTGTTCAATTTTTCTCAGGCTGCAAAATCCATGCAAAGTTTCTTAGATCCTCACTACCAGACAAAGATCTTTTAGTGGGCTTTGACCTTTATTGGAAGTTGGCTAAGTTAAGGGTCCTTCTTACGGGCCTCAAGTTCCGAAGTTACTTTCAACCCTAAACTTCAGTCACTTCACTATTCACTATACAACCCAATCTAGCCCAATGTTCTCCAATCCTAGCCCAATTAATCCAAACACTTAAAGACCAGTGTTGTGCTGAAAACCACACAGATTTCCAGGCTAAAAATCAAAACCCTTTGTGGAACAATCCTGCTTTCTTCATATCCTTACCCTTTAAAATCAACGAGGATATAAAATCTAACAAAAACTACACATCCTGGCATGAATCCTGAAGAGCAAGAGTTTGCCTATCAAGAATGCTCTCAACTTCTGGCCCATGGGCCTATTGAGCCTACCACTTTTGAATGGGCTTGTTAGACCTTCTATGTAAACAAAAGATCAATATAAGTCAAAGGAAAAAAAGGACTTGTCATAGATTACTAGCCTTTGAATCATTTCCTCTGAGATAACAAGTTTCCACTATTAAAAATTTCTCATTGTTTGTTCATCTGTCACATGGAAAATTATTTTCAAAATTTGATTTAAAAGTAAGTTTTTGGCAATTAAGAATAGTTCCAAAAGATAGGCACAAAACGACATTTTGTATTCCTAATCGGCACTACCAAATGACAGTCATATCTCAAAACAGCTCCATCCCTATTCCAAAAGGCAATGGTGAAAATTTACGAGCCTCTCCTTAGCAATGGCCTAATTTACATTGATGACATTCTCTTATTTTCACCTGATGAGAATTACCACATCCATCTAATAAGGAGATTTATGAATCTGACTCAACAATATGGAATTATGTTGTCACCCACTAAAATGCAAATAGCAAAGGAGGAAATTGAATTCCTTGGTATGACATTTAGTGATGGCCAATATCTGTCAGGACTTCACATTGTGGTTGAAGTGTTGAAATTTCCTGATCAGAATCTCTCTTTAAAACAAATTCAGTAGTTCCTAGGAATTGCCAACTATCTGCATAGCTTTGTTCCCCATTTTGCCAGACATGCTCGACCACTACAGCTAATGCTAAAGAAAGATTCTTCATAATGGGGTTCTAGCCAAACATTAGCAGTCAAAAGTTTAAAGCAAAAGCTTCAACAACTACCACCACTACAGATTCCTTATGATAGGAAAAGACTGGTACAAACAGATGCCAGTAATAGCCACTTGGGGGCCATTCTCTTGGAGGAAAAGGACAAAAAATGATGAATATGCTCACACGCAAGTGGATCATTCAAAGACTTGGAAAGGCACTATCATTCCCCTTTCAAAGAAATCTCAGCTGTTAAAAATGGAATAAAAAAATTTGAATTACATCTGATTGGTTACAAATTTATAGTGATTATGGACTGTTTGTCCTTTCCAAAAATCTTAGAAGCTTAGAAATCGGTGCCTAATGCACAACTACTGAGGTGGAAGGATTGGTTTAGCAAGTACTATTTCGAGGTTAAACATATAAAATGAGACTCCAACCTCATCCCTGATCTCTTACCTCGACCTTACAAAATCTCCTTCATCCATCTAGCTTACCCAGTAATATCCATGGCTTCTTCATTCTTTTCCTCTTTACTATCCTCAATAGCCTCCTCATCCACTCACCAAGAAATATCATATTCACCTTTCCTAATAGCAGTCATTCCTCTTGAAGTTATTCTACCCATCATCTACTCATAAATCACTGACCTAGCTGTAAAATAAATTTTCGCCTACCAGACAATTCTGTTAAAAATCTTTGGTCCAATATTCATGGAAGTCATTAGTTTCCATCCCTTATATCCTTTCCTAAAAGTTTATACCTTCATGGATTTCACTGCAGTCTCAAATGAAGGATGGATATGGCCTAAGGAGCTGTTAATATTTCTATGGTACTTTTGTCACCTATATTCCATAGCCTTAGAAGTCAGACCACTATACTTCGGACAATACCTCTACTCTCTGAAACAAAGGACCAGGCATAATCCTTACCTGGTTACTTTTCTTGAATGGTTCCAGCCTCTTGAGAAATGGATTGACTACATGAAGACTAAGGTTTATTACAGCTCTCATGAAACAGCTTTACACAAAAGGGTTGTCTTTACAGTTTACAGGCCATGTCTTATTGACCCATCTGGTTTAACTCCTCGAATGCTAAGATGTCTACACTACTATAAGGAGTATCAATTTTCATTGTGGATTGAAGCCCTTGATAACCATGAACAGTTTAGGGAATTCCAAAGGTACATGTTTCAGCGTAGCAAAGTTATCCCTAAAAAGATTTGGCCCACTCTAGCTGAAGAAGCACCGTGGGACACACTACCTCGAAGATATCACAATGAGCTAAAGAACTACTATCAAGAATGGGAATGTTCCTCAGGCCAATAGTTCAATCCCTTAGACAGTCAATTTTTCGATCCCAGCTCACAGGACCCTTATGAACCTGAAGATCTATATCAAAAGTATAGAGAATATCTTCTTAGAGAAAAGGTGGATGCTAAAGTCCAAACAGACTTAGAAGACGAAGAATATGAGATAATGAACTTGTCTCCATCACGTGAGCCGATAAGAAAGGGATAAAGGGGAATATGCTTTTCTAAGTGTGATGTATCTGCCATAATTGTGTGTGATGAGCTGGCTCTTTTATTTGTATGTTGAGCTGGCTACGTTAGTATGTTTGTATTAGGCTAGCCACTTTAGTAGTGTATTGTCCATTTTAATTTGTCTGCCATAATTATGAGCTGGCTCTTTTGTTTGATTGTTGAGCTGACTACTTTAATTTATTTGTATTAGGACACCACTTTAGTTTGTTGTCTGAGTTGGCCACTTAAGTAGGTCGAGAGAATCTTATCCTCTCCTTTAGTTGTATATTTAAGGAGGACATTCTCTCATTTATAATCAAGTTCAGTTTTCAAAAATCCTTAAGTAATAAAATTCTCTTTTCTTCAAATCATGAGTTTCTAAATCTTCATAGCCAATAGCCTTTAATAGTACTATCTTCCTCCTTGCCATCTTCTTCTTCTCTCTCTTTGGTATCAGTAATCTCCTATTCCATCCTACTAAGAGGATTATGGAAGCCGTTGATGGGCATATCAATAGGACCGTGGAGCTCTTCTTGAGTACGAGGCTATAGAACAGTGGCAAGTGGCGAAGAGATGCCTAAGAAGCCATAGTCATATGGCTGAACTGCTCATATGACTTGTTAATCTGTTGTTGCTGATCATGGTCATATGTATATGCAGTCCATAGTCATAGTTGTACAGTAGGATAATCATTATTGGTATCAAAGTGGCGAGGAGATGCCTAAGAAGTCATAGTCATACTACTAAACTGCTCATATGACTTGTTAATCTGTTGTTGCTGATCATCGTCATACTTATATGCAGTTCATAGTCATAGTTGTATGGTGGGATAGTCACTATTAAAGGGCCTTTCCCCACCAAAAAAAACCTGCACACAATTTCTTCTCACCCTAAATCTCTTAAATTTTCTCATTTTTCTCATTCAATCTTCTTCATTTCCCTAAAAAAATATTTAAATTACTCTTCAAAATTTTAGTTTTCATCAATCTTTTAGGCTAAACTATCAAGGATTTGAAGAATTTGTAGTTCAATCAAATTTGAGTTCTAACTATTCTTTTTAAATTTTCTATATTTTTCATTTTGCACATATTTTAATTCACTTAGGGTTACATAAAAAATGTGACATTCACTTCTTTTCCTTTCATATTTCTTAAAAATTGTAAATTAATTAAATTTGAAATGAAAACTCTAATTTAGACGTAAAAAATTCAAATTAAAAATATATTGTGAATTAGGAACTATAATTTAAATTAAAAATAGAAAATTTAAATTAAAGTATATTGTGAATTAGGAAATAGAAATAGAAATTTATTGTGAATTAGAAAATTTAAATTAAAAGTCTATTGTGAATTTATTGTAAATTAGAAATAGAAATTTAAAATTTAAAATATATTAGGAATTGTGAATTATAAATCCTAATTGATTTATTGTGAATTAAAAATATTATGATGCTATAATAAAATAGAAATTTTATTAAAAATAATTAATTTATTGTGCATTAGAAATATAAAAATCAAATTAAAAATATACTTTGAATTGAATTGAATTGAAAATTTTTTTAGTTTGTAAATTATGAATTGTAATTGAACATTCATGACATTATGAATTGTGATTAAGTAATATGAATTTATTTTAATTGTTTATTTATGATAGAATATGGAGAAGTATTTTAAACGAATCCGTAGTATTGAGTTTTCAAATGAGCCTAATGCTTCTTAAAGAAGTAGTAGTAGAAAACAGTTTCATGCGAAATTCAATTTAGATGATATTGTTAGTGATCCGGGATTGCGTAAACCAATTGAGGAGTTTGATGTTGCTATTAGAGATCAAATATGAAAAGCGTACCTTGACTAAGGGGTCTTGTCAATCAATTGGTCATAATTATCCAAAAACTCAATTTGGTAAATAAATAAGAAGTTTTCAAGATGGTTAGTTTAAAAAGTTCATATGGTTAGAGTATAACATATTAAAAGATGCAACATTTTTGTTTTTGTGCTATCTTTTCAAAACTCTAAATAAAAGTGGTCATTTCGCAAATGATGCCTTTATCAAAATGAGACTCAATAAGTGAAAAAAAAAAAAGGCATTAGAAAAATTCAATGAACATGTTGGTTGTGTGAATAGTTATCATAATGGTGCTAGAATGTAGTTTGAGGTTTTTCAAAATCAAAGACATAGTGTGGAAAATATGTTAGAAGCGCATGAGCATGAGATAGAGGTTGCTTATAGCACCCGTTTAACGACAATGTCGGATGTGACATGCTTCCTTTTGAAGTAAGATGGATATGATGAATCAATTTAGTTTTTTAAATAAAGACAATTTTCTTAAGTTACTTGAGTGGTATAGTCAACAAAATGAAAAGGTTTCCAAGGTAGTTAATGAAAATGCTCTTGGAACAATCAAATGACTTCTCCAAAAATTCAAAAGACTTAGCACATGCTTGCGCCGCGAAGATCACATTTGTCATCATCAATGATATTGGGATAATATTTTTTCTCTTATGGTTGATGAGTCTTGAGATATTTTAGTAAATGGGTAAATGAGGGTTGCTTTTAAGATATGTAAACAAACATGGACATGTTATTGAATGATTTCTTGCTATGGTGCATGTGCATGACACTACCTCTATTTCTTTAAAGAATGTTATAGATGCATTATTTGCAAAACATAAATTATCATTATCCAGATTGAGAGGTCAAGGATATGATGAGGCCTTAAATATGCAAGGCGAGTTCAATGGATTGAAGACCCTTGAAAGAAAATCCATATGCAAGTTATGTCCATTATTTTTCTCATCAACTCCAGTTAGTTATTATTGTTGTTGCCAAGGGAAACTCCATTACAAGTGAACTTTTTGGCTATGTTACTATGATTGTGATTTTGACTGGAGTATCATGTAAAAGGAAACATCAACATAGGCATATTGAACAGGATAAGATGGTTACTTTGTTGGAGAGTGGAGAGATTACTAGCAAAAAGACAAAAATTAAGTAACTAGTCTAACAAGACCAGAGGATACCCATTGGGGATCACACCACATAATATTACTTCGTCTATCCTCTATGTGGAATTTAGCGATAGAAGTTTTGAGAAATACACATGATGATGGTATTTATGATGGCAATAGAAGTGCTTCCATGAGTTTGATTGATAGGATGAAAAATTATCAGTTTGTTTTTTATTGCACTTGACAAAATATTTACTAGGAATCACACATGAGTTGTCACTTGCCTTACAACGAAAGGGCAAAAATATTATACAAGCCAAGAATTTTATTGATATCGTGATATTTCGGCTACAAGACTTTAAGGAGGAGGGATGAGAGATACTTTTGGATCAAGTTAGCACATTTTGTGAGAACATAATCATAGTGCTTAATAGGGAAGATAATATGATTATATGTGGTCATAGTAGACGTAAATGACAAACTATTACTAATTTCATAATTATTGTGTGGAAATTTTTTGTCAAGTATTACCTCTATAAATTCTATTTCATTATATTTGCCAAGGGATTTTTTTTGCTTATTATTTTTAATTATTGTTGTAATATTAGGTTGTTGATTTAATTATTAAAGAGATGAATAATCGTTTCTTAAAAGTAAGTACGAAGTTACTTATTGACATAATATGTCTTTGTCCAAAAGATTTTTTTCTCTCAATTTGACTTTCATAAACTACTTTTTCTTAATGAATTATATCCAAAAGACTTCTCAATAATTGATGTTTAATGCTTAAGCAACAACTTCAAACTTACATTCATACTGTGTGTCATAATCCTCAATTTTCCACAATTGGAGATTTGGGAAGTCTTGCTCACAAGATGGTTCAACCTAGCAAAAATATAAATTTTCCATTAGTTTATCACCCAATCAAGTTGGCAATGGTTTTATCTGTTGTGACTGCTTATGTGGAAAGGGTCTTTTCTACAATGAAGAATATCAAGACTGACTTATGTAATAGAATGAGAGACGTGTGGATGAATGACAGTCTAGTTGTATATATTGAGAAGGAAATTTTCTTAATAATTAAAAATGAGGGAATTTTGCAACGTTTTCATCAAATGCAAACTTGCAGGATGAAGTTGACTCTTTTTAGTCGCACGATGAATACTAACAATTCAAGTGTCAATCAATAGTCATTTTTTGGTTTGATAAAAATTTGTACTTGTCATTTTGGAACTTTAATCGATAAATACTTATTTAATTGCAACAAAATTTTTTTATATTTAATACTGAGTGAGCCCCCTAAAATAAATCTCTAGTTTCGCCACTAAATATATATATATATATAATATCAATTTAATTTTAAATAAGTGATTGTTACTTATTGTTTATTTATGATAAAAATTTGATATTTGTCAAATAATTGTTTGACACATAGTAAAATTTATATTATTGACATGCCTCTTATTTTAACAATTAGAAAAATATAATGGTGATCAATATAAATAGATGATATATCAATCAATTAATCAATATGTATATAATTAGTACGAATTTCAGCCCAATTTTAAACAAGTGATTGTTATTTACTGTTTATTTATGATAAAAATTTGACATTTGTGAAATAACTATTTCACACGTAAGCAACTAGAATTTCTATATAAAATTATATAATTAAAAATAATTATAAATAGAAATGATAAATTATTTAAAAAATATAAAATAGGCAATTAAAACAATATAAGAAAACTAGTTTTTGTATATTATATGTTTGAAAAAAACATATTATTTACTTTATCATATATTATGCATAAATATTTTTTTGTTAATATTTTTAAATATATTTTAAACAAAATATTAAATTATAATCACACAAAGCGTGAATTAAATGAGTGATTGCCATTTGTTATATAATTATTTATTTGAGATGAAAATTTAATATTTGTATGAGCGATTGCCATTTGTTAGATAATAATTTGTTTGAGATCAAAAATTTAATATTTGTTAAACTAACTATTCAGTGCACGAAGGATTAGAATTTCTATATAAAATTACATAATTAAAAGTAACTACTAATAAAGATATAAAACTACTAAAAGAAGCTATAAAACAGACAAGTACAAATTCAAAAGCTAAAAATTTATTTTCATATATTATATATCTTTAAAATAATTATTATTTACTTAATCAACTATTTATATGAATATTTTATTTTATTAATATTTTTAAATATAATTTAAATAATATATTAAATTATAGCCACATAAAATGTAAATTATAGACTATATATATATATATAAAGCAAATACTTGATATAGTGAAGCCTCCTTATATTTATGCTAAGGTGGCAACACAAAATTTATTCAATCTATTTCAACACATAAATACATTAATAACAAATTATTCATAAATTTATTCAATGCATATGTTTTCATTTTCTTCGTGTCCTATCGATTTTCCTTAAAATCTCTATATTTAATAAACACTCAATAACATATTAACTCTCATCATAATCATATGTCTCTTCAACAACTTCAACTATGATATGCTTATATAAATTATCTTATTACACTAATTTTGCTTCCTAATATTAATCTACAATAGAGTAATTTGAAGTTTTCTTACAAACAAAAAAGTATTACACTAGCAAATTTATGTGTTTATTTTTACAAATAGCATGTTTTATTTTACAAAAGATATGCTTAAACTAATTAGTTTGGTAATATAATGAGATAATTAGAGAACCACATCCAAAATGATATAAAATGTATTAAAAATCTCTAATAAATATCATTTTAGAAAAAAACATTTGTTGTATCTTTTGCCCATCGAGACCCAACCCATCATATTGAACTACCTATATGACCTTCCTATTGGTTTTATTATTACCATGATTTATTGTTTTATCTATTATATTATTATCATTGATAACTAATTTGTTATATATGGAGATGTTTTGATTTATAGGTTAATATTGATTTCACATTTTCTTACGGTTTTATCCATAATTTTTACATATTGATTCAACAACTTAAATAAAGTTGAAATGATGATTCGTAACTCATAAAGTATTTTATTGATATTTATTAAAATTGTTTTACTTTTAAATTATTATATCATATATGATTAACTTTTATGAAATGGTATTTAATTACATTTTATTTTGTAATAATTTTCATTCAATTAAATAAATAAATAATTTAATATCATTTTTAAACTGTGCAAAGCGCGAAATATCGCCTAATTAATATAAATAGAGGAGGAAAGATAGTTTGACACAAAAGATTAGATATTTGATATTATTTACTTAGGTTCTCTCTTTGAATCACACTATTTGACAAATCTATACATAGTTAATTTAAGTGTTAAACTGTTACAACTTTAATCATATCCACTCAAAATACTCATTAATTCATTTTGTAAGGATGTATATTCCCTAAAGCTAAATGAATTAACACCACACAAAATTATAATTGGTTTCAAGTGATATCAGTATATGCTGCTTTTAACTTTTGCCATTCATTCTATATCTAAGATTTCCTGGAACCTAAGAATATCAACTATTGGATTAAAAAAAATAATAGAAGGGTTGCAACAAACGTCTATTTAGAATCAAATTCTTTGACTTTTGCTTCAACTTCCCAATAGTGGAAATTGTTGTCCATGAAATAAGGTAGTTGAAATGATACCATCAAATATAATGTAATGTAATAAAAATTAATTTAATGTAACTATTAAATTAAAACTTTTTTTGATTATATTACATTACATTTAATTATATCATACCAAATACTACCTTAGAATGGATTGGTACATTGCTCTAATTTTCTATTTTTATTATAAAATTTTAAAAATAATTAATTATTTTTAATTTTTCTATATTTATTACCAAATATATATTTTTAAAAAAGTATGGGGAAAACTGAGACTCAAAAGATTTTTATTTTATCCTTTATATTTACCTCCATGATTAAATCATAAACGTGCAAGTATAAACGTTATAAAAATATTAAAAAATATTTGAAAACAAAAAATTAAGGATATGTTTTTTTATGAAAAATAAATTTTTTTATTTGCAGTTTTTCAAGGATTTTAATAGAATATTTTTTATTTAAAAAATATGTACATTTGCTAATAAAAATTAATTTTCATAAAAAATATCTTCACATCATTATTATTTTATATAGTGAAATATCAATATTTTTCTAATTATGTCTTTGCTATTATCTATTTTTATTTTAAAATAATAATTATATATAAAATTAAAATGTGTTTACGAATATATATATATTCAAAATCAAAAAAATAACTTTACGCTCTCAAAACATGAAGTCGTTTTCTTGAAAAATGACTTAATTTTATTTTTGACTAAGAAAATGTTGATCGATTAATTTTTATGGATGCACCAAATAGAGAAAAATACATAAAATATTTTTTGGAAAAATATTTTCAAGATTTTTAGTACAATTAATGATATAAAGTAAAGCAACTAAAAAATGGTGTGACAAGAAATGAAGAGAACAAAAAAATTTGGGAGTGATAGAGAGTGTGAATGCTAAAATGTTAAGAAATTAAAAAACAAGACATGAGAGAAACAAAAAAGACCATAAAGATATGCAAAAAGTGGCATTCGAACCTAGCTTGGAAAAGTGGAGTTCTGTGTTTTTCATTTGACCTTTTGCATTTTGTTATAAAAGAAAATAATGAAAATAACCAAAATTTATTTTCCAAGCATCTTTGTAGTTTCATAATACTAAATTTCAGTTTTTTCATTTGGAAAAATATAATATTTGAACACAAAATTCTATTTTAAAATTTTTCTTTTGAAAATTTTTAAGAAAATTAATATTGTTTTTTTTTATAAATAAATCCACCATAACATGCCCATTTGGTATCACTTTATATTTTTTTAAATAAACAAATTTTAAAATTTGTATAATTTTGATTTTGTATTTTGGTTTCAAAATGTTTCTTGATAACTATAAAAAAATATTTTTAAGGTACCACAATGAAATTAAACACTTTCAATATGATTTTTAAAAATTTTATTTTTTATTTTAAAAAAAAGAACAACTAGAAAGCAATAAATATACCCTTAAACTATCCCTTTGGCTCTATTTATGCTGCCTTATTGCTCTATCTAAGGAACAATAGCAATTTTTATTTTTATTTTCTAGTAAAATCATGTCGGTAACAAATTGATTTACCACTACAGAATTTTCAAATATTCCCAAATGGATATATATATTTCCAACGTATCACAATTGGTGAAATTTGAATTTACGATTTCTAAATCCCGAACATTATCCTTAGCCATCGACTAGGGGATCACTTGTTCCTCCTCTTTCTAGTTGGGGATCTAATCTATCATAGTCAGAATTCAGTTCTGATTGAGCCAGCAGTTTAATAGCCATAATCATTGATATTTCCCATCCATATTCATAGATTTCACTCTACGTCTTGGCACTTCTAATGACCTGAAGAGCTTTGTCTCGTCTTTCTCAATTTGCCTTTCCTACGGCTACTCTGCCATGGTCAATGCCGCAGTCCCTATAGTATGGCATTCTCTTCCACAATTGTGGATTTCTTTATGAAATCACATTTTCTACTTTTTGAAACTCTAGATGTATAGTTCCACAACGTGGCACCTATCTCCGTAGACGTGGCAGCTCTCCCATGATCATGACACCATTCTGCCAAGCCAAAAAAAAAAAAAAAATCATGTGATTATTCTCATTTTAAATTAATATGTTAAAATACACTACATTTAAATTTAGATAACTATATTATCTTCACTTTATTATTTGTAATTTTTTTTTTTTGGGTCAAAAGATATAAGCTTCGTTTGATATTAACAAGAACTTTCGTAACTCTAAAATATATAAAAAGAAAAACCTATCTCATCTTTGTTGTTTTTAAAGGGAAATAGCCTCTTATACTTAAATCATAAAAAATTATTTCCGGAAAAAATAATTTTCAATAACATGCTATAATAATTTAATAATTTTGATTTTATATATATATATATATATATATATATTTTTTTTTTTGCGTATATAAGAGATTTGGAGTGTATATAAGATATTTGGTGCGAGATTAACGATACGCATAAATCAATGGCCAATTTTCAGTTATTCTGTGATGGGCATGTAAATGCTTGAGAGAGAACTTAGTGGGCTTCTTCTGATGGCTAAATATCTGCCTACAGAGCCCAGCCCAGTGACCCTAGAATTTTCTTTCGTCACAATAGTGGCCCCTTCACTTGCTGCTCAAACTTCAGCTGTGTTTACTGTATACCGCTCCAACCTCAGGTTATCAATGGAGAATTTTAAGGTAAACCCAATTCGATTTTTTAAAAAAAAAAAAAAGAAAAAAGGACAAAAGGGTGTACTAAATGTACCAAATTCGTCTACTACACTGCATTCTCTTCTCCATTCTTTGATTTTTCATTTCTTGGACCGTTTGGACTAATATTTTTGTTTATTGACTTCAATTTTACTTTTATGTCGATTTGTTTTTTTCATGTTTCTTGAACATCCAAAATCTTACCACAATTGTTGTTATTTACTGTTAGTTTCTTCTGGTTGTAAACTGTTCTTTCTTTAATGACTCTATGTTCTTTGTGTAGAGAGCTTTATAGTGAGCTATTTATGTAAAGGTCTGGTATTGTAATCTATGTCAGTGTGTGAAGCCATAGCTTGAGGGTTTATAGCTGTAGTATGTTTAATTTTTTATTAGTTTTAATAACTGAATTTATGTTTCTGATTTGCTTCCTTTGCTCCTATGTAACTGACACCGAAAATTTCACTGCTCAATGCTTATGATAAGTTGTGTGTTTATTGCAGCTGTGTTCACCAAACAAGATCATATTGACAGATGATAGTTGTACAATAATCCTTGAACTCTCTGAAAATGACCCTTTTCTTCATAAAAAGAAGGTGAGAAATCTAAGAAATGATATTGTTTTTGTTCATTGATATTGATTTATCAAAATTAACTGGGGCCTTGAACTTTTGTTTCAGAAATGTTATTAAGAGGTTGTCATATCTTTTTCCTTTTCCTTTTGCTTTTCTTTTCGTTTTTTGTTTAGAAAATGAAAATACAAATATATGGAGATGAAATTTATAAAGAATTTTATTGGAATTGGAATTCGTACAAAGATTTGTTGACGAATTTTATTGAAAATAGATTCATTCATATAAGTAAATTATAAAAAAAATGCAAATTTGTTATACTAAAATTCAAATGTAAATGAATTTTTATTTTTTGAGAGATAATATGATGAGTTCTAGAATTTCAATAATTTATATGTGGAGAGAGTGAGAAAGGATTAACAGGGAGAGAGAACAGTGATTCATTTTATTGAATTTTATTAGAATTCATTTATATAGATGATTTCTAAAAAAACCCCAGGGATTCTACTAAAAGTTCCAATGTTAATAAATATTTTATTTTTGTTATATCATAACTAGAGTATAGAATCTCCAAAATAAAATTTCAAATGAAAACGACACACTTCTATTTAGTCATTTTTGCGAACCACAATGTTAGAGAAGGTTAGTTCAAAACTCACATTTTCTTTATGATGTGATGGATATCTTTTATAACGTCGGTTAATGTTGGCTCTATTTTGTTACTAAATCCTATTAAGACTCAAGCAAGACCTATTTCACTTAGATGTTAAATTCCTTATTCTGTTCCGCTGATGTTTCCTATTGTTTGGTAGAATTTACTGCTGAATAAGGGATTTGATATCAGGGAAGAGGTACTGCTACAAAACTCTTCATATCCTGATTCAATTCCTACTGCATTGGAAAAATTGCTTCAGTTTGCAAGAATCACACACTTAGATGAGGTAAAACTGCACTGTTTCTGTATAATGTTCTATGCTAGTTAGTGATTTTAATTTGCCTGATAAATTGATCCTTACGTTATTGCATCCATCTGCAGCATAATGGCAAAATTCATCTTTAGTCGCTTGATTCTGATAGTTTCATTATCTTGTTTTGTTTATGCATAACATTCCTTGATCCTAATGTGTACAGATTAAGTAATTTGGAGTCATGGAGTTGCAGGTAGAACTTTATTTTGGGGAAGTCTATGACTGTTCATCAGTGGAATACTGTAGCCCCAGGAATGAGATGGCAGCTCTCAATTCAATTCTATCACTTGTTAAGAGCTCCTCTAGTAAAATACAGGCAGAAATGAATATCTTGCAAGCTGTACAAGATGCAATTTTTGATAGGATCAAAGAATTAATGGATAAGAACAGGGGGGAGACTAGAATAGATAAAAGCTATGTTTGTGACAAAGAAAAAAGTTTAGCAGAATGGGGTGAGAGCAATGGCATTAAATCAAGATTGGAGATTGTCTGTAAGTCTTAAGCATTAGGGTAAACTCAATATGCATGCTATTAAAGAATTTTTTTTTTTAAATTTTATTCATTTAAATATCTCCTGCATGGTGTGTATCATTATGTAACTTCAAAGTCTGAATTGCTACTTGTCAATTAAAAATAAGGGATCTGATAAATCTGTTTGTGAACGTATTGCTTCTCTCATGTTTTATTTTGTAATATAGATGTTGAAGGAGCTGGTAGGGGAGCCATTGCAACAAAAGATCTGAATGTTGGTGATATTGCCTTAGAGATCCCTGTGTCTATTGTAATTTCTGAGGAGATGATGCGACAATCTGACATGGTATGTTTCGTTATTTTGTAAACACATAAGAAGTTCCAATTTACTTTGGTGTTACATTTTATTTGTTAACAACCTTGGTAAAATATCTGGGAAGAACAGAATGAGGCAGTAAAAGGGGTGTCAAAACTGACGGGTTGTATTCATGTCGTGTCAATCCACTTAGGCGACACTATTAGGGTCAACATGAATACTAACTGTTTATTAATCATGTCAAGATATCTCAATCCTAATACGACACGAAATTTAAATGGGTTACATGAACATGAAATGTATAACCCGTTTACTTAATTGGATCGTATGTGGGTCATAGAACCCAACATGACCCGTTTAATCTATGTAAATTTTTAACCTAAAAAATATTATATTTTACTTAAATCATTTGAAACATTATCCATAATCATATATTTTGTAAGGTCCAAAATAAATATCAATAAAAAAATCTAAATAAATATTAATACAACACCAAAATTCAAATATTTTTATAAATAAACATAGACAACTAAAAGTTCCAAATAAATATCATTTAAATTTTTCTCAATAAATATAAACACATAAAAAGATACATATATTTTATACAAATAACCATTTTATATTATACATAAATTATGCAAATTATAAATGAATTATGTCAAGTTGACATGACATATAAAATTAAGCGGGTTGTAACGGATTTTTCTGTTAATCCGTTGGATGACCCATTTCAAGGTATATCATAAATGAGTCAATCCATTTATAATAGGAACCCACTAAAACTCAATCTTAACCCGCTAATTTTACATATTTCGCAAATTATGTTCACGTGTCACTGCTAATTTTGACACCCTTAAGTAAAATAAATCTTTACAATGTGAAGAAATTGCATGATAGTTGCCAAAGGTGTAGGCATTAGCACACCCATTCTCTATGTCAAGCATCTTGGATGGTCTTAAGCTAGGTGTGAACTTAGCTGCTCAGACATGCACCATTTAGGTGTACATCCAACTTGGTCTGAAGAAATTGCATGATGAGCGATTGCCTTGTAACCAACTTGTCAGTCATAGTTGTCAAAGGTGTAGGCACTAGCATGCCTATTCTCTATGTCAGGCATCTTCGATGGTCTCAAGCTAGGTGTGGACTTAATTGCTCAGACATGCACCATTTAGGTGTACATTCTACTTGGTTTTTCTATACCATTGCATGTTTTCATTTGATATCACTGCATATATGACTAGGACAACTACATAGAATCAACTCTTAAAAGATAAATATGACAAGATGATCTAGTACTCTAATATTAAATAAAACTTGGTAAATATGACAAGATGATCTAGTACTCCAATATTGAATAAAACTTGTCTCTTTCTCTCATGGACAAGGTAAACTTTCTAGAATGACTACTTGCCAACAAACAAAGTTATTCCTAGGTATTTGGATACAGTTCTCATGAGCAATTGCAAAGAAAGCAACTAATTTAGGGGGAGAAAGCAAAAGAGGAAAAAGGCATCAAGGACCTTACCTCGAGAAAGAAGAAGAATATGATATGTTACTTGATAATGATAAGGATTGCTACTAGTTCTAGTAGTAATGTGATTGAGAGTAGAATTAGGGTTTTGCTCTTGTGATCTTTGGTGCATGAGGGGTTATTGCCTTGGTGGTGGTGCTAGAAGCCTAACAAACCTCAAGTTCCACACATGGATGATAGACTAGGAGACCTTCAATTTATTTTCAATTGCCTTTCATTTCCTAATCATGTAATCAATTTAAAGAATTCTATGTTACTAAAAACATGGAACTAGTTACCGAGTAGGAATAGGAATTTATTTTGTAGGATAGTTCTTATTTTTAGTTGGAAGTTATTTTTGTTAGTTGCTCATCTCAATCTCCTAAAAGTTAATGAATGATAGCTAGCAGGAAAATGTTTTATCAAGAATTTGTATTTCAATGAGGTCATTGTGTTACCTCTTGGTGAGCCATTGGAGATTGTTGGATTCTCTCCTTTAAAGAGATCATCCCTTTCCTTTGGTATTCGATTGAGTCACCCAGTCATAGTAGTTAAATTGATAATCGAAATACTTATTTTATAAATTGGGAATAAAAAATTCAGTGCAAATTCTCAAAATCAATCAAATTAATTAAAACAACACGTATCCATATAAAATAGACAAAATGTGCTGAAACATGACATATTTTGATAAAAATAGTGATCATGTAGCCCATTAGAAACATGCTTTCTAATAAAATTTGATCAAATAGTAAAATGTTAGGTTAAATTAAAAGGTTATAACATATGGATCTAAAACATAACAATAGAAACTAATACTTAATAAAGCATAAAAAAAAAGGGATTACAGTGTAAGTAGAAACAAAAAAGAAAATTTTTTGAAAGCATTACAAATCCAATATTAAGGGGGAAATATTAAAATAGAAATAGAAGATTTAAATGTACTCATAACAAGAAAAGTTGTTTGGATTTGATTCGGTATGCTACATTTTTAAGTCGGCCTAATGGTAATTTAAATCCAAATATTTTCATATTAGTGCGATTTTGGCCCAAGGTTTAAAAATTGTCAAAATAGGTCAGAGTCGTGAAATTGAATTTGTGATGCATTTTTTAGTGAAATTTGATTGAAATACCTTTTATGTTTATGTGTTTCATGATTCTTATTTATTATGTTATTATTAATTTTGATCAAGGCACATATTACTTAACATTACACTCAATTTCATGATTTTGACTTATTTTGAAAATTTTAAAAATTTGGGCGAAAATTACACTGACATACAAAGGTTTGAATTTAAATTACTATTAGGACTTTTAAGTTTCATAGTTCAAATTACTTAAGAAAGGGTTTAAAGATTCTTTTTATAGTAAAATTGAAGATAAATTTTGATTTTTGAGCTTATTCGGTATGCTACATTTTTAAGTTAGCCTAATGGTAATTTAAATCCAAACATTTTCATATCAGTGCGATTTTGACCAAAACTTTAAAAATTGCTAAAATATGTCAGAATTGTAAAATTGAGTGCAATATTAGCTTAATCCATGTATTTGTGATGCAATTTCTTAGAAGGTAGTGAAATTTGATTGAAATACCTTTTATGTTTATGTGTTTTACGATTCTGATTTATTATGTTATTATTAATTTTTATCAAGGCATAGATTGGTTAACATTGCACTCAATTTCATGCTTTTGGCCTATTTTGAATTTTTAAAGCTTGGGCCAAAATTACACTGATATACAAATGTTTGAATTTAAATGACTATTAGGACTTTTAAGTTTTATATTAGTTCAAATTACTCAAAAAAGGGTTTAAAGATTCTTTTTACAGTAAAATTAAAGATAAAATTTGATTTTTGAGCTTATTTAAGTCTTATAGGCATGATGAAGAAAGAGTTACATATCTTTTCACTTGATTCACTATGAAATCTCTTGATTCAATTGTCGATTCTATATATTTGTGATTCACTCAATAGATATGAATTGCTATGGTGGAGAAGAGAATCGAATCAAGAATTGTATTATTCTAACAACTATGCACCCTATAACTGGATCCAATTTTTTGGACCATAATAAGTGGTTGGTGTTGACTGCTTTTTTTCTTCTCTTATGCACACATGTCTTTGTTGAACTACTGGAGTATTGGTGCAACTTGGAGATAGATTTCGCCTGTTTTTGTATGGATTCTTATATGGATATATCTAGTGAATGTTTTTGTGGTATTGCTTTTTTATTATGACTTTTTTTGCATTCAATTATTACTATTTACAAATGTCTTGTTCATCTCACATCACTTAAGTGTAGTGTCATGATGTGGGGTTCCAACGTAAAAGACAAGTCTTATATAGAAGTTACTGGTAACCAACTCGTTTATAAGCCCAAGACGCACTTAATCCCATCATTGATATTGATTTGAGATTTCATGACACCTTTGGGTACCTTGTGTGCCCTAGTCTACTTTCCACCTTTCACAATTATCAATAACAATTCTAATCCATAAGAAATCTGCGTGGAAGTAGTTGAAAGAACATAATATACTGTCAAACATAGGCAACTACCATTGAGAATCTAAAATAATATTTAATATTGTATTACAATAGTTAAGTTTATATTTTATAATTTTCATTCCATTTTATCCTACAAAAATCAAATTGGATTATGAAAAAAGAATCTTCATGCTTCATAATCAACATAATGCTCTAATGAACTTGAAATTCTAGGAGATATCTCTTGTTTCACTTCTAAAGATGTATTTTATTTAGCTATCCTACATCTATATTGGTCTATAGTTATATTAAATCACATTTATAAGAGCAATCTAATTCAATTCTAAGCCTTCACTTTGTTCATGAAATTTCAAAATATAAAAACAATGGTTTGATTTATATTAATTCTTTAGTTTGCTTGTAGTATCATATATTGGAGAAGATTGATGGAATTTCCTTTGAGACCATGTTGTTGCTATGGAGCATGAAGGAGAGGCATAATTCTAATTCAAAATTCAAGATTTATTTTGATACTCTACCCAAAGTCTTTAACACAGGTGTGTCCTTATATTCAGTTAATGTTGGTTAATGAAATTGGGTTTATTTGGTTTGTAAATGGCAGCTAAACAAAAGGAATTTATTGGATAAAAGATCAAATATTATGTTAAACTTTATTGTTTAGCTTTTTCTTTAAAGAGTGAATGAGTACTAGCTATTCTTTCAATTTGATGTTGAAATGTATTACATAACATTATCTTATTATTAAAGGGTTAAATACATTTACCTCCTTAGGTTTTGCAGTGTTGTACTACTTAGTTCTCCATTTTCTAGAATTACACTAAAATATCCCTTCATTTTACTTTCATTAGACTGTTAAGCATTTTATTAACTTAATATGAAAAATCCTTGTTATCCTTAGTTTTCGTGCTATTGTCCTTTCACTCACCCTTGTCCTTACAACTTGTATGGAATAATCAAATTCAAACATTTAAAAAAAAAAAAATCCAACAAATAGAATCAAGAACAAAAAATGCAAAATTAAATATGCAAAACCAAATGATGAAAGGAAAAAATGCTTGGTTCAAGAACCCAACTTCAAAGATAGCTTTAAAAATGAACAAAAACTCAGATTGAAAATCTCAAATATCTCTTAGCATACAAATGGCCAAAAATTCAGATTCAATAACAAAACTACTTTGTATATGTTTAGAGTTAAACCCAAGGTGAATGTAAGGCTATTCCTTAAATTAACCAAAAGCATATAAAATCAAAATGAACATCTGGGTATTTTTCAAAGACCCTCAACACTCAAAGTTTCTTCTCCACTAGAACTTGAAATCCCCTTCAGTCTTGCCTCCATCTCCTTCCCCCATGTCTTAAGCATTCTTGAGCTTAATGGTCTTGGTGTTATGCAGAGGTGTCCTAGACCTTGTCGGAGGGGAAGATGTGGACGACAAAGGTACAGGATAGATTATGAGGGAGAAAGAGCTGGAGGAAAGGGAGAAGGAGTTGAATGAGGTGATGGGGAGAAAGAGTAACAACACCCAAAGTCCAAGTGCCGAAACCACTATAGAGAACAAAATTGATGGCTAAAAAGAAGAATAGCAAATAACCCAAAATAAAGCCATCTCCACTATCATCGGTAACTCCCTGATTTCTCTCTCTCTCCATCATCTACTCCTTGTTAGGTCCATCCTGGCAACTACAGTGGACTGGATTAGGAGATGTTTACACATGTACTGCCTTGGTCGAATGATGCGGTGGTGTAGCAAGTGACAGATTTTTTGACAGTTGACTGGGGCAGGGGATCTACATGTAGTTGATAGATTTTTTGATATAGCATGGAGTAAAAAAAGTGAAGATTGAAAGAAGGAGAGAGAGAGAGAGAGAGAGCTATGTTGTGGAGGAGTTGTTGGTCTAAGGGTATTTCTGTCATTAATTAAAAATTTTGACTCATATTTTAACTTTTCCTTCATTGCCTAACAAAAAAAGCTTTTGAAATAAATGGAAATATGTTTACTTTAGTGTGATTTTTGATAGTGGAGGACTAAGAAGGATAATATGACAAAATCTAGGAAGGTCAAAGTATTTAATCCGTTATTAAATTTAAAATTTGTAGATGACTAGCCAATGATCCTTGAATTTGAAGCAAGCCTAAAATTAGATTAAAATGCATTTAGTCATTACAATGTAGCCTTAGTTTCACCTTGATTACTAAATAATAATTTGTTCCATTTTCATTTCTATAAATCTGTCAAGTACAATTTGTTTTATTGCTGAAACTGCAAACATCTTGATGGTCATTTGACAAAGTGCGTCAGAATTTGTTTGTAACAGTTAAGTAAACAGCGGTTAATAACATCTGCATGGATACAAAAGCATATTTAAGTAGCATCAAGTCATTATCCATTAATAATACCCATATTTAGACAAAAGCATATTTAAGTAGCAATCCATGGCGGAAATTTGCACGGATGACGAAATCTTGGATGAAGAGTACCATGAACTGTATTATGCAAATGGTACCGCGAACAGTACCCCATATGAAGGTTTATGTGAATAGCAAATTGAAGAATATTGGAATTAAACTTGGAAATCGCACCTAAGGCCCTGCCTAAGGAGAGAATTGAGTCACAATTCTAGGGCAATAATTTGGAACAAATCATTATTGATTGAACACTGAATAAAACCCATTGCAAGCTTAGGTATTTATAGACCCTAACTAAACCTAAACCATTAAGTAAAGGGACTTTAGGACTGTTCCTCATCTTTTAACTTGAAAAGAAAATAAAGACTAATAATATCCTAAATCAACAATGATTTGGAATAACACTCAAACAATAAAATGGAAGACTCACAATGACACTTGGATAACTATTACTAGAAATTATGAAAACACCTTATTCTAAATAAACTAAAATTCTTGCGTAAAACAAAACTACTAGGTTTAATAAAGTTCCCAACTAGCCTCCTCATTATCCAACATGTGCCAAGTGCTTGACCATTAGCACCAATTTTGGCACACCGTTTGTAGACATGTTGCCATCGTGCTCCATCAATGACTAATGATATGAAGCTGAAAGTTTGGTCAAATATCATGTTCAAGAATTTTCAATTGAAGCTAACAAGCTGATTTTCAACAAAAATTGCAATTTTTAGTCATTTGAATGCTACCAAGACTTATCAAATTTTGTGGTTTAATAACAAAAAACTCCATGCCATTGGCATTTTGACAATTCTATATGCAACTTTTATGATGTCAGTTATAGCCAAACTTTTGCTAAAACTTTCAAAAGCTAACATGATATATGATTTTAAAAAGTTCTCTTGTAGCATCAATTGGTATATTTTAGTGGAAGCCTGCCACAATAGTTAACTATATTTTTGATAATTTTGATTTTTTCCCCAGAAAAGAAAATAATTCCTTGCATCTTCTCTTTACCTCCGCTTCCTATCCTGAACTCTGTGAAATTTATATGAACAAAATGTATCCCATATTAATGATTTGGGAGTTTAGGGGACATGCTCTTCCCCATTTGTCCACATTTGAGACCAATGTGAAAGGTTGTGTATAGTTGGACAAAATTAAAAAGATTGGTTGGAATGTGAATTCGATCAAAAGTTTGGTTTATTATTGTCTGAATTTTTTTGCCCATATTAATGCATGCATGGGGAAAAAAAGTTGATTTAGGATTCTAATTTTAAAGGGTGATTGTCGTTTATGATGATAAAAAGTTGCAATTAGGAACTCCAAGACTTCATGAAATTTTCTAAAGGGTATAGGACTTGTCTCTGAAATTTCATATCTGTTGAATTCTGCAGGACCATAATTGGGTAATGAATTTTTTCTTATATGTTACCATGGAATTGTCCTATTTAATTGGCATTGATCTTCTTCCTTTTTGGAATATTTACAGGGATGAGCTTTGGAGTTTCTGCAATCATGGCTTTGGATGGAACCTTGCTGTTAGAGGAGATAATGCAAGCAAAAGAGGTTACTAGACCACATTGTCCCATTTATAAATATATCCAACTTGGCAGTTACATGATGCATCTTATGAGGACACTGGAATTGTGGGAAAAGCATCTTGTTGTTGTTAGATGATATGCACATCTTTAGGTTTCTGATTGTGATTTAATGTTATAGTGCAATGAACGTTGCAAACTAATGCTGTCCAGGAGTACCTTTAGGAAATAATTTTTGAAAAATGTTTGATGTTTAGGAGTTTGAAAATCTTTTTCCACTAAAATATTAAACTTGTTATATTTACATGAGCACTATGTAACTGCAATTTTACATAATTAGTTTCTTGATATTAGGTGGAGTTCAAGCTGCCTCCTTTCTTTCCAAAATGTTTAGTGATGGTAACTTAAAATTGTGAAAACTTTTGCCTTTTGCTTTCTTATGGATGGAGATGGAAAAATATTGAGTTCGTTAAATCTATAGTTTCTTCCTGAGGTCTGAAATTTTTGGAGAATAAAGCTGCTGACTCATTTCCATTAGAATTTCATCAAAAGTAACTTGTAGATTCATTTCAACTTTAGGAAATAAAGCAAGATTCTGATTTTTTTTTTTTAAATTTCTTTAACTTTTTACAGCACTTGCGTGTTCAATATGAAGAGTTGCTTCCTGCACTATGCAATGATTATCCTGATGTATTTCCACCAGAGCTCTACACTTGGGAGCAATTCTTATGGGCTTGTGAACTCTGGTACTCCAATAGCATGAAAATCATGTTCCTTGATGGAAAGCTAAGGACTTGCTTGATTCCTATTGCTGGCTTTCTTAACCATTCGGTATAGCATTCTTCCTTTTTCTTAGCCTTTTTGTTTGCACTGTCGTTCATTTTATGTATAGAGGGTTGTATTAATAGTATGGCTCCAAATGGCGATAAGATTACTATTGAATATTTTGAAATTCCGGTTATTTCAGTTAGGCTAGAATATTTAATCATTTGTGTATGAACCTCGAAATTACTCCTGTATTCCCTGGAGTATACAAACTATTGCTGCTTTCCAGCTGTTGATTCCTATACCTTTGAAATTGATGTTGCTTATAAATAATTTATATCTGACCAAACAGACTTTCATGAACTGTTCATTCGTTTTTGTTGCGCGATCCTGATAGTTCAGATGGTTTTGATGATTTGTCGCATATTTTGCAATGTTGGTTCCTCCTTTGAGGGGGCTCCGGGCTAACGTAATTGTGGTTTGTTTTTGTTTTTCGGAACTTGCTCTTAACAATCTTTGATCTGCAGCTTCACCCACATATCGTTCACTATGGCAAAGTAGATTCTGTAACAAATACACTGAAATTTCCACTGTCAAGGCCTTGCCATATTGGAGAACAGTGTTGTCTTAGCTATGGGAACTTCTCTAGTTCGCATCTAATTACATTCTATGGTTTCTTACCACAAGGAGAAAATCCATATGATGTAATTCCATTGGGTAATTTCCTTGCTCAATCACTTGGGATACTGGGATTTGTGGAAGGAGAATATCTAACTAGCGCCAAAACAAACCATGGTTTTATCGCATTTGTAAATGAACTTAGAGACATTTAGTATTGACATACATCTATATACTTATCTATGAACTATTGATGTTGTATGAATCCTTCTCTTAATGCAGATATTGATGCTGGTGAGGTTGATTCTACAAAGGACTGCTCTGTGTCCAGCTGGACATCTCACATGGTCCGAGGCACCTGGCTTTCAAAGAACCATAGTATATTCCATTATGGGTTGCCATATCCATTACTTGATTTTCTACGAAGAGCACAGAATCCCACAGTGCACGCTGAGACCATTGTAATTCTCTCTCTGTTTCATGTATTTATTATGTCCTTGCACGTGTTTGCTCAGCATTTAGTGTAAACTTCAGTGGATTGGTTGTTGCTGTACCTGTGAGTTTTGTCATTAACTGCTTTTAGAAATTTTCTTCTCTCAAGTCCACTTGACTTGCAATTTTCAAGATTTTTTTTTCAGTGAATCCACATGATTCACATTCATGGTTCTTCAATTGCTTTTTGTTTTTATTGTTTTTAGACACAAAAAAACTTGGGGGTTGAAATAGAAATTCTGAAAGTCCTGCAGTCTACTTTCTATAACATGATGGAAAATCTTGGTGAGGCGGACATAATTGACAGGTAAGAGTTCTTAGCAAGAATTTAGCTCAGAATATGTCCTTTGAGAAGCAAATAATTTCCATTACAAAGAAAGGTTCTATGTAATCATTGCAGAGAAAGCTTTGGTTGGGATGTGAAACTGGCATTGGAATTTAAAGAGCTGCAAAGAAGGATCATCTCTTCGATTTTAGCGTCATGTGATGCTGGTCTCAAGTTGGTGCAAAATGAATTATCTAAGTGCATGGCTGAGGAGTAAGCTCTGAGTACAATTGTTAGCTGGATGAGCTGGCTTGAAGTGTGATATGTCTGAGCATTAGAGAACAGACTGTCCAACGTAAGCCGTAAACTATAGTATGTGGAGCAGACTCTGGTATCAATTTTGTATTATGATTATAGACATGGTTAGTAACCTGTCAGCATCTCACATAAGTCGGCATGTTGTTTTCACCCTTTATAATATGACATAACTGGGCAAGAATGAAGCATATGGAATCTGACTTTGATGATCACTCATTTTATTCTTAATCCGCTTCTTTCTTTGTGTGGCCTAATATTCTTTACCTAATTGGCACTTGCTTATACATCTGAATCTTTATATTGTTGAAAAGAAGGTAAAAATGATGCCCTTAGGAAAATCATTCTCATTATTGCTCGTAGATGTCTGGCCTATAAGCTCCTATCTAACTTTCCTGTATGAAGCACTCTTCTGTTGGAGATAAGATGCAGATTCCATAATTTGACTTGACAGATAATTGTTGGCGTTATTGTGATGATAAAGCATCATTTATCTTGCTTCTTGTGCGGTGGATTATGCAATTTGACTTTGAAACTTTTTGGTTTTTTTAGGGTGCAATTTGACGTTAAACAGATTGCACAGCTTTCCCATGTACGTAAACATTAAACGACCTAATTTCAGGGAAATGGTAATTTGCCATGCTTCCCAAAGGAAATTTGGAGGTTTTGTATTTAGGGTTTCTTCTTGGGAGCATCCAATAATGAAAAATTGAGTTGTTTGCAATATGATTTTGCCATTTTGGAGCTGTCAACCTAACCAGTGATTGCTACCACCATTAGACTATAGGATACCTTCACTATTCTTGCAAAATCAGGATTTAACTATCTTATAATTTTGGGTTTTTAGTAAAATAATTTAGGTCCATACCTGTATTTATTAGGCTTTGATGACGGAGAAAATCCACAGGAGACACCTATCACCATTAATTGCCATCTCCATTAAAGGAATAAAATTGGTCGTTGGTCTCTCAAACTTGCTGAGCCACTAATATAAAACTAGAGGAACACTAGTTGAAAGTAGTCGTTAGTGAGGTTATGACCTGGACAATAATATTCATTTCTTACCTTCCATTGTTGTTTAAGCTATTTATTTGACATTTAGATACTGTTATTTGTGAGTCCATTCCCTCGTCACTTTTGCTAATCATTGTTATGACCATGTGAATTCTTTTTCTATTTGTTTTTGTAATTTCTCACCTGAAACTGAGAAAATGTTGACTGATTAATAATAATTAAGTATTCTAAAAAAATTGATAATTAAGATTTTATTTTGTAAATAATTTATTTAACTATGTAAATGTATTTATCTATTTTTATAATAATGCCTAAATTAATTTCTTGTGTTTACTATAAAATATTCTCAAATCAATTCATCCATTAATTGCTATTATTTCTCTTTTTGAGTGATCTTAAACACAATTTTATATTGATTTGATATATTTAGAGATATTTATTATTTTTAGATGCTAAGTTTAAAAATTAAACTCAGAAAAACAAATAATAAACAAATTCATTCAATCACTTAAACTAATTTCTGAGATTATAATGTATAAATTATAAAATTAAGTCGTTTCATACTTTATTTTTTAAAAGATGGAGATATAATATTTCAGAATGGATTTTTACTCCAAGAAAAGATGTATTTTACTAACTAGACTATTCTGCTCCTATATTTGAAATTATTATACTCGTCATTGATGAAATAAAATTCATATAATGAATAAATAAATTATTTTATATCAAATCTTGCAAATTATGCATCACATGATTGAATTTTGTAGAACAAATAAAGATTTTTAAGTTAATTAATATTTTATATTTTAACAGTTAAAATGAGAATGTTCTCAATTTATTAATTCTTTAACAGAGTAAATTTATTATTCTCCATCATGAATATTAGACAGTCAATTTATTCCTCTTAA
This sequence comes from Omphalea diandra, assembly GCA_949677035.1. NCBI lineage: Eukaryota > Viridiplantae > Streptophyta > Magnoliopsida > Malpighiales > Euphorbiaceae > Omphalea > Omphalea diandra. The sequence goes on along the minus strand of CATIWR010264513.1, from coordinate 22,998 downwards.
CATTCAAATATTCTGTTATATCATATGATTTAAAGAATAATCTTCTTTTTTTTTTATTAGAAAAAAAACGGAATATTAATCTTGGGTTCCTCTAATGGGACCCACATAGTAGATGGACTCCCCACAGACGGATTTCGCTGATGCGCAGCCCACCAACGCCTCTTCCTCTTTTGTTTTTATCTATAAGTCGTTATCCACTATAGCCAATACCATACGCTTTAGGTAATGTACCATTTAAACTACAACACCTAACAGAACGGAACATCTTTTAAAGATGGAGTGGCGGTGTTTGATTGGTCAGGTTACCATGGATAAGTTAAAAAAAGGTAACGGAAGATAGAGCCCCTTTTTATTTACTGGGAACGAGAGAAATGAGATAAATATATAGAGCATGCCCGAAAAGAAAAAATAAATAAATACTAATTAATTAATTAATTAGAGAATCAATTGTTTTCTCTCTTTAATCCTTTGCTTCTCTTCAAGAAGAGAAGCAAAATCCTTCCAATTCCGACCCATATTTATCACAACACGCCACCATTTAATATTTTATGTCTTTTCTTGTTGGGTTATTATTTGAAATTTGAGAAGAGGGGAAAGAGAAGATGATGGTAGCAAACAGTTTCGATCTGTGGCAAAAAGATGCTTTCTTTTCTGCAGCCGAAGAGGTTCAAGAATCTGCTGATGTGTACGTTTCATTTCTTCTTCAATTCATGCATGTGGAAGGTGTTTTTCTTTCAATTTTGGTGTTTCATCTTTGAGGATTTGCAATTTATTTTTGGAGTTTGTTTGAAGAATCTCGATATGGGTTTTGTTTAATTTATCATTTCATGCAGTTTAGTGATGTGGGTGTGGTAGCTTTGAACCTCTTTTATATGATTTGGCTTTTGCGGTGGCTGGGTTATGTGGCTTTTAAGGATTTTGTCATCTGGGTTGGATCAGAATTTAAGTTAAAATCTGGAGGAAAGTCTTGTGGTTGTGTTTTGTTGATTTCTTCATTATTGAACTTTATTTTACTCTGAATTGATTTAATTTTTTTAAACAAGCCAAAGTTACTTCTTTGTGCTGTAAAAATTTGGTCGCAATTTTCTGTATTAAGTGTCCCTGTTTTCTGGAAAATGTATGGCGAAAATGGTTAGAAATCATTTAGAATCCTAGAATTTTAGTTAATTGAATTATCTTCTCATTCTTCTATTTGTTTGTTTGTTTGTTTGTCCAGAATGGGATCAGCATATAGGATGTGGATAAGAGAAAAGGAGGAGGGAACAAGGCCGGAGGATCTAGATGAACTGTCTAGAGAGCTCCAAACTGCGTTAGGGACTGCAAAATGGCAGGTATGTCTCATTTCTTTAATCTCTAAAAATTTTGTAACTGCCCCTTTTTAATATCAATTTTTAGCTTTTCCTTTTCTTTTATTGATTCATTTTGTGGTTGGTTTCTAAGTTACTTTAGGAAAATTATAGTCTATAAAAATTACTGGTTCCTGTCCAATGTTTTCAATTACACATTTTTCTGTCAAAAGGAAAAAATTACCTTAATTCGTCCAATTTCCACTCTCTTGCTCATGAAATGGACATTTTCCTGTGTCTCTTTCATTTATCAGTGTGTTTTTCCCCTCTTTTTCCCAAAAGTTCTCACCAACAAAACTGAGATAATGAATCACTGCCTTCAATATCTCTATTTGGGCTGTTGGCCTTCGCATTTTTGCACCCAGTGTTGCTAAAGTTAAATTGTGGTTGTGAAACAGTTGGAGGAGTTTGAGAAGGCTGTCAGGTTAAGCCATGGACATCGTGGTGATGATATTACAGCATCTAGGCACAAACAGTTTGTTGCTGCCATTGAAAGTCAAATATCAACTGTTGAAGCAGCATTAAGGGAAGCTTTTAGTGAGGAAGGAAAGCAACCGCTTCAATGGGTGAATCTGAATAAAGAAGAATGTGATGATTTAGCCTTATTTCTATCTGGAACTCCACAAACTGTGAAAGATGATTGCACTATGATTAGATCTTCTACGAAAAGTCCTGTTATACAGAACTACCATGTGAGAAAAGATGCAGACCACAATCTTAATGCTACCTATAGTGGAGGTGCTTACAGTGAAAAAGATGTTAATAATGTTGATGCTAGTGATAAAAATGATGAATTTATTATAGATGTAGAAGAAAGTGAAATTTCTAGAATCACAGATGATATTATTTGTCCAAGTGATAGATCAGCTGGGACAAGAAAAATGTGGAGTTCATCAAATTTTGGCGCTCTAAAGATTGTCATTGCTGATGAAGCTGAAAATGGAAGCGGACTAATGGCTGGAATTGAGGACACACCTAAAGAAAAAGGGTCCAAGCGTCTCTTGTGGAAGCAAAGATGTGGAGAATATTCTCAAGCAAAGGGATCTTCTAAACTGTTCAATCAGGTATAAAAATGATTGATTTAGGAAATGCAATTATTGATAACTTATCATAATGAGAATGTTATTCACTATCCATGTAGTAGATGAGAAACAAAAAACATGGCTTATCATTCTATTGATGAATCAAAATGGATATATTTGGGATCTATTCGTTTGATTACTGAAAAGGATAATAAGTAATAGGATTCTTACAAAATTTCTATCTTTTGCAGCTCTTTGGTCCGATTGGTGGGTTTCAGAGGCAATTGCAAGCTCCGTCTCACCTACAGTTCAGTTGTTCTGTCCAACTTACACTAGCTTTAATGCTAAGTATCTTTTTGATTGGTAAGTTCTTGATTCATTTTGACCACATGTGCTCTTTCATTCAAGGAAGTCGCACTAGTCTCTGCTGTATTCCTTTTTATTCTTCTTTTTTCTTATTCTCATAGCTATTCTATTAAGGCTTAAGACCACCAGTTGGAAATGACTTCACACAGAATTTGAGTGCACTGGATTACGTATTGATTTGAGCTGATAGTGTGGACATATTAATTCTGTTATTCAGTATCTTAATTAAATGAGAAAAGGAAAAATGTTATGTGATGATATATGTTGACTATATGTTGCTCTGATTCCCTAGTATGTAACTCCATTAAATTTGAGTTTTATGGTTTCAAAAATTTGCATAGTTAACTTTTTTCTCAAACTCTCATTTAGTTTATGGCTAAACTGTTTGAAGAATTAGCAAGTTTCTTAGTAACGTCAAGGAAGAATAGTTTCTCAGCCATTAGAATGTAAGATTTATCAATTGTTGCAACTACCAATCACATCCTGCCTTTGTTATTAGCTATAAAATTACTCACCTTTCTTTGCGTTATGGTCTGTAATATATATTGTAGGTCAAGCTAATACTTGGAAATGTAACATTTTGGAAATACAGTTTCCAATGTCTGAATTGTTTCTTGTCTAACATCTTCAGAAAGTAGGGTCTGCTGTTTATAGGAAATTTTTTAGCAAGTATCTTCAATCCAAAATTTATGAAACATATCTTATGTAGGACATGCATACTAATTCTCTTGATATTAGCAGCATTGTTTCTTCAATTTGGTTCAACCACGTCTTACAAAATTTTTTGTTTGTGTATCTAATATTATCCTGTCGCTTATTCAGTATCATTTTACATTTCTTGAACTGACATCCGTTTTAGAGCTAGTTTTACTGCCTGTTGGAACCCCAGATATTTAAACAACTAGATGCCTTTCAAATTAATGTGGATGAGATTTTGGGAATAGGCTGTACTATATCATCATAGGCATATAAGCATTCTGGATGAGTTGAGAGTCAAGGCTGGGAAACTCCATTCAATTTTTTGATGTTTTAGACCGCATGTTTTTTCCTATGTTTGAATTTTGGATATAGTTGTTCAGTATAGTACATATTTTATTATCAGTTCTAGCTTTTACTGACTCTATTCAATTTGTGAACCATGGAGAAAATAGGCTTGAAAAAGAGCTGCAGTAAATTCAAAAGGACTTAATGTTTTTATGTTATTTTATTTTCTATTATGCATTTTGAAGTGAAACTCATTTTAGCTAAGTTGTTTTTTTTAATTTTTTCTTTTTAATGCAGTGCCCTTTCTACTTTATTCAGCTTGAGAGGAAGAGACTTTTGCTACTCACTATCAAGGTGATAGGTTATATCTTTTTTGCTCTAAAAACCCCACACTTACCCTGTTCAAGAGAAAAAGAAAATAAATATAAGTGGCCTATAAACTCAAATTTTTAGGGTTAATAGAACAAATGCTTTCTTTGCAAATGGTAGGATTTGAACTTACATTTGGAGCTGTACTGTCAACCATGGTTTTAAATTGCGATCGCATCCGCATTTGTAGTCATGCTATAGACGTGTCAATATGTTACGGCCAAAGTGTAACAGTTGCGACTGGCGATATTGTAAATCTTTTTAACAAAATTACAATATGACTAAAGTTAATTCTATAATAGGTATGTTGAGAAAAGCGAAAGTTAATAATATTTTCAACATTAAAACTAAGCATGAATATGGTAGAAATATTTTAATCATTTCACTAATTTCTAAAATATGAAAATTGAAAATATTTCAATTAAAGAGTAAATTAACAATTATTGCACAAACCCTATTGAAAAATTCAAAACTTTTGCGTGAGAAAAGCCAGGTGCTGAAATTTTAGTTACTTATACTAGATATGTTACTTAAAAGCATAAAAATGTAATTTAAGAGTAATCAAAAGATGTAACATTTCAATTAAGGCAGTTCAAGCAACACTGACAGTATATATTTCTCTATTAAAAGGGATGCATATATATCTCTCCTCTTTGTAAACAAAAAAAAAAAAAAGCATGTGCATACGTATTCAACTTATGGAGCCAACAGAAGTAAGCTACATTTGTCATTCCAAAAAAAAAAAAAAAAGAAATAAACCATATGTGAGTAGAACACAGGAGCTAGAAGGAACTCTTGACGCCATTAACAGAACTACTTGGAAACACAAAATATGACATGCAAGCCATGAAATCTTGAATATCTGGAAGACAGAAGAAAATTAGACATTGAAGCCTTTAAATCTTAAGTTTCACAAGGAGACCTAGAAGAAATTTGAAGATGTCATGAAGGAAGATGATGGTGTTAGAAAACACTTCCCCTTTAGTCATCGACTCTTTTTCTTTCCACTTTCATTTATTTCTTTTTCTCCCCTTTATGTTATTTTACTAGTTTCTAATCTGCAAGCACAATACAACATTGTTAACTGCTCCCTATTGCATGACATTGCTTGAAATGACTGTCGGCTAAATTGTAATGGTATTGTGTGATATTACAACATTGTCAACCGCCGCCTATTGTATGATATTACTTGCAATGACTGTATAGGCTTAATTGTAATGGTATTGTATGATTCAGGCATGAATTAAAAATAGGGTGCGAATTAGATAATATCATACCAATACACTGCTCTCAACTTGTTACCAGACCAAGCATATTAGTTTTCAAGCACTCATTAACTGTTATATTTCAGACACAAGATGATTTTTCATTTCTGAGTTTTGGATGGTCCTAATGTTTTCAATGAATCATCATAATTCCATATTGTGCCTAAAACCGGAAATAGAAATGTTTTGCAAGAAAACAAATGAATTCTGATTTCACTTCTTTTTCACATCATCATGACTTTTGATTTCAGTCTAAAATCCGAAGCGGAAATTTTTTCTTGAGAAATAAAATGAGTCCTTGTGCTTCTTTCTGATGGTCCTATTGGCCCTGAATATTGTGTAATTATAGATTTCCATGAATCCAAATGCGTGAGGAGTTGCTACACAATCAGTAACATCATGTGCACAGTAAAATCACATGATTTGGGAAAGCAGTTCATTTTCTTTCAAGTAGTTTTCCAAACATTTTCTTTTTCTGGGTCGCAGCTGGTTTCCAGCCATTGAGACTGAGCTCTCATCCCTTCCCAGACACCTTCCAAGATCTTTGGTGAGAGCTTTAAGTTATTTGAGTCTCATGTGGATGAAAAGAAACTGCCACAATACATTTTTAGTTCTTATCACTTGCTGATAAATGCTTCTGTATTTATTTATTTCAACTAAAAGTATAGTTTCATAACGAGGCATATTATGGCAATATATGCAAGATTGATTTGAAAGCCCTTTTTTTTATTTGTCATAAAAAACTTGGTTCTTTGTAGGATAATCTGTAAGTCAAAAACAAAATTATCACTCGGAGAGTTGCTTGTTTGGATGTTGGTGGTTTCCAGCTTTTTTTTTTTAAAAAAAAAAAGGTTGTGGGGAGCAGTCATCCTGATTTTCTAATATGTTTGCATTTCTGAGCATGAATGGCTACTTTTGTTTGAGCTATTCATGAATAATTGAATGCAGACTGATTTTATCCGAGTTGCCCTTGCATTTGAACTAACTTCTACATTGAAAAATTTCCATGAAGTATGTTAACAACTTGATATTTAGTGATTGTGATATAAGTTACCCTCTGGAATGGCAAAAATCAAGAGGATCACATTTAACAGTATTTATGCTTTTATCTGCAGATATTCATGAAGATGGGAAAAGCATGCTTAAGGAGTGTGACTATTGCCAACGTCTTGTTTCCCATTTTTGAAGTTTGGGATTGGACTAGCTTAGCTCTGTGAACTACAGAGTGAAACTAGCAACAGGAATGGGGTGTTATTCGGATTCCAGAGCCACAGAAAATTTACATGCATTCATGTCGGCTTAAAACGTATTTGGAATTGTAAAATACCATTTGAATTGAATTTCAATGTTAATGTGTCATTGTAAAGTTTGAACGTGTATGGTTGCAATTGATCTTCAATCCAAAATTTCTGTTCATCCTACTTAGGAAATAAATAGAGTTAGTTAGGTTGTGGTCAATAATCAAACCTAATAAATAAGAACCTAAACGATTAAATTGGGAATCTTGTTTGCATGTTTTTGTGCTTCTACGTAACAAAGGTTTGGTTTTTACTATGGTGTTCGCTGGGAAAAATTTGATATTAATATTGAAATTTTATATTATTCTTTGATATTGAGGGAGGAAAAAGAACTACATAGAAATAGCTCTAGGAAAAGCAAGAAGCTTGCTAAGGTATCGTGGAGAAGATAACCAAGTGATCTCAGCTCTTAAATATATAGTAATATGTTAGTCTTATAATTTTATATCTAAATTAAATATAGAATGCATAAAATTGAATGATATTAGTCTTATAATTTTATATCTAAATCAAATATAGAATGCATAATATTGAATGATATATAATACATTAAGATCTTAGTTACGAAAATTACAAAGATAGTTTAATATTGAAATAATGTGTTAAATTATATATTAAATATAAATCAAGTTACATTTAGTGATATTTCAAATTAACTAAATAATATTTAATATAAAAATTTAATTATGAATTGTATTATAGATTTTAAGTTACAACATGATTAATGAAGATTATTATTCAACATCATACTTTTACCCTAAAAGTTTAGAAATCATTCAATAGTAAAGACAAAACTTCATATCCATAACTTTTGGACTGACAAATAGTTATTTACATTATTTTTTCCAAAAAAAAAGGTACTTATATTATTTTTTGAGGTTTTGTACTTGTTGGCTTTTTTTAAATTCAGTTTATTTAATTTTTTATATTCAATTTATTGTTGGTTTTATGTGCTTTGCATATGAATTGTTTTATTTTCCAAATAAACAAAAAGTCATTGTTGGTGTTTCTTATATTCAGTTTATTTGGTCTTTTTATATTCAATTTATTGTTGGTTTTATGTGCTTTGCACATGGATTTTTTTTTTATTTTATAAATATGCAAAAAGTCATTTACTAATATGTAAGCTTATCATACATTTTAATTATTGTTATTACGAACTTTTGTATAATATAAATAAATGTATTATCATATCTTTATAATTAATTGGTATTTTGACAGGTCAACAACCAAACGTGAGCGCCGATGGCCTAATGGATAAGGCGCGTGACTTCTAACCAGGCAATTGTCGTTTCCTCAAGTATTGACTGATCCCTCCCAATCCGAAGAAGACAAAGAAACGACAACTTGGCATTTATTCTCTGTTTCAATCGATCTGGTAAGTCATTTTTCATCTTTCCAATCAATGTCGGTTTCAATTTGAATTTTGATTCCCTTGTTGTAGAATTTTATGTAATTCTTGAACTTTATTCTTTTTGAATTTCTGGGTTTCAGGTATTGAATTTGATTATTAATTATTTCTTCTCCTTCATGAGCTTTGCATGTCGCTAATTATAGATACTATCATAAAGCAAGCAAAACTGCTTCGTCAAGGACGGTGGAAAGATAGACAACTGAAACAAGATGGAGAAACTGATTCTGCTGGTCTACAAACACCTGGGTTCAAAAAGAAATACTGTTTCAATTTGGACAGAAACTCTGGCATATCTGATTCAGGAGCATGGCCATTCCTTTTTGCACGAAGTTTCTGAGAGTTCTGAAATAAAGAAATAAATAGTGAAGGGAATAAACAGAGGCTTTGGAACCCGTTTGAGGCCTTTAACCCTCACCGTACCAAAGGTAGTTGTTGATTTTGCAAACAACCCCATGATTTCATCAGGTATTTCTTCTTAATTATAGGAATTTCGTTTGCGTTTTATGTGCTTTAAAATAGCTTTGAAAGCTACGAGAGTGAATGAAATTGTTTTTGTAACAACTAGATCGTGTTAATTTCTATACTTACAAATAGGCACATTATAATTTTGATAAAGCTTAAATTTTTGGAGTAAGAGAAAAACCTTCAAATTAAAATCCCTTGTTCACAAGAGATTGAGCCAGAATTTCTCATGTCTACCACCAACTAAGTTGAACAGAATCAAGAGCAACAATAGTTCTGTTTCAAATTGAGCTGTTTTTGTTGTCGAGATGAGTGAGACAGATTGAAAGTGTGATTTTTTTTTTTGAAAAGAAAAGTTTTTATGGATTGCCAAAATTGGATTTAGGAGTTAGTGTTGGTTTTATGAGGATTTATTGGGAAGTTTTATGTTGATCGATATTGAAAATTTTTTTTAATTATGGACAGTCAGTGGTTTTTTTGAGATATAGTTTAAGGGCACTAAATGCATTTGCCAATTCTGGTGCAATTCCAGAGTCTATGCCTATGAATAACCAGCCAACCTTTCTTCAATCACAGTCGCAACCTCAGATGCAAGGTGGGTCTCACTTTTGGGCCACCTTCAACTGAATGAACCACAAGCTCAAGTGCCAGGCCATTCACAATATGTGCCGGCAACTCATGCTCACATCCAATCTCAGATTCAAGCAACTAATCATCTATTGCCCAGCTGCAACACCCTAATCCTATTAATGCTGGCGCGTTGTTGCCTTTTGCGTCAACAACACCTAGTACTGCATGTGCCAAAAGGGCTAACTAGAAACTACCTTCTAGGCCTTAAGGTGGCCCGTCCAATGCTATTCGGCTTCGCCATTTAAAACCATGGAATTGACCCCAGCTGCACCAAGGACGAGGCAAAAACTATGGATTGAAAAATCTTCAATTTTGTATAGTGGGTCGGTTAGAAATGGATGCACATTTGTTGATTACAATGTGAATGATAAAGAGTTTGCTATTTGTTGTTGAGTTTTTTACTTACGGTGGTGGTAGTGATAGAAATGGAGGAGTTGGAGGCATTGTAGGTGTAGTGTTTGTCATGAAAGAGATAGAACATAGACAGGAAAAGAAAAAAGGGAAGCCATTGTTGTTTGGGTGAAGCAATGGAGCCGAAGGAGAGTTTGCTGTGTTTGTGTTGGTTTTTTTTCTAAAAAAATTTCACTCTGAGTTTTGCACTCATGTTTAAAAACTAATTTTGAACTTCATTGTTCGAAATACTTCAGTTCAGAGTTAATTTGACTTAAAAAAAATTAATTTAGAGTTAAAAATCCTTTTTTAAAAGGTCCAGAGGCAAAAGGACCATTTATCTTTTTTTTAGCCTCCAACTGTGGTCTAGGGACAACCACTTAGACAACTGAGAGTCCATTCTGAAAAATGACTTAGCTATCCAATCCGCTGTCGAAATTAGCTGATCCCGGTGCCATCTTAATACATATACATAGTAGAGCAATTTGTATATCTTGATCTAGGTTCATGTTGCATAATGAATTTGAATATATATGCAGTTAAAAATTAATGTATTTGCATTTTAATGTACGTACAGTTCAATATCAATATACATGAATTCAATATACATGCATTTCAATATCAATTAACGAATATACAAATTTGAGTCCATGAAACTATATAAATGCAGGTCCATTATATCATTTGCGCATAATAGAGAATTCTAATATAATCTTTTCAACTTATATCTTCTGCAACTTTTCAGCTTTGTAAACTAATACTAGTTTGAAGCGGAACCATTTGGAAGGCCTGAATTTCATAGCTTCATTTATCATAAAAATTATACCTAAAAAAAAACGATCCAAGGTGTTCATAATCACCTAATGAAACCCATCTCCCCGTAATTTGCAAACTGCAATTAATAGCATTGTAGCATATGAAATTCAGTAGCTGATTTGCACATTAAGATAATGGTAGCTCAAGGTTTATTATTATTTTTATCAAAGTTACAAGGAAGATGGGGAAAATGAACGCTGTCACTAGCTGTAATGTCAAAAGATGAACCATCTACTAGACCCTCTGGACCATCAGTTAGTGAAACAATATAAATCATCTTGTTCCTGAACACAGTGTCACTAGAACATCTACTAAGAAGCTGTAGTGTGACGGTAAGAATGTGGTGTACCAGCACTTTGTGCCTTGATATATCACTACTGGGCACACAGAATTTACATTATTCCTGGATATTATTTTCGATACTAAACCTATAGAATATGTTGAGATGTTCTGCATGCTTGCATGGTCTAGCTTGAATGCCAGGAACAAATGCTGCTTCGAAGGAAAGAAATGTTATGAACAACTTATTGTCATCCAGGCCGTTAAAGCATTGATGAACTTCCAAGAAAACCAAAGGCATCCAAAGCCACCTGATTTAATACAAGCAGCACCTATAGTGTGGAAGTTGCCAACTATCAATTCGTACAGAAATCAAAGAAATCAACACGCATCAACATTTTACCAACAGTTTTACTTTTCAGTACTCAGTCAGGTAAGTGCAGAAAAGAGGATAATGTGTTTGTTTAAAGAACCCCAACAGCCAAGGTCCCAACATTTTTCATCACAAGGAAAGCAAGTTCGGAAGTGTCATAGATCTTCAATGAAAGAAAACCACCAGGATTGCTTCCATGGAGAACAGAAGAATTCCATGAATGGCTGCAGAAAATATATTATAATCTATGGTGGATCTCCTGAGTGACCTTTATTCATCTTGTACTGAAGGATTGAATTAATTTACAGAAATGATCAGTACTTGAGATACAACAACATAAACTTCTAGTAATATCAAAGGGGAAAAAAAAACTAGGGAAAGAAAAGAAGTGAGTCCTTGAACATGATTTGACGCCAAAATAGAATTAAAACACAATAGGAGACCATAGCAGAACTTATAGCACTACAAGGTAATCGTCATTTTCATTCCCTTAGCCTCCTTTTATAATCTTCTCCATCTGCTGTTGAGGTGTTTCATATGCCTACAGATAGGAACAGTTAGTGAAAACAGGCATTGATTCCTTTACATTAAAAAAAAAAAATTCTTCTCTGTTAAAGGGCTAGCTATAACATATTAAGTATCAAACAGGTGCACAGATCAAATAAGAAAGACTGCTAATGATAAATACATGGCCCGCCCAAGTAAAGCTTTGTCTGTTTATTAGACACGAACTGCTTTTAACAATTTTGTGAAACTATTTAACCTATCACCTTATAGTGATAAAAAAAAATTTGTTGATTAAAAAATTTAGTGCAAAGATGATCAAAGGAAAAGTTTCACCCTATAACAAGATTAACAGCGAGAAGACTCATTTAGGACAATCTTCAGTAATGCTTGAAAACAGTTGAATGTAAGATGACTGCGCATTTTATGGCAAGTCCTAGCAATGAAAGCTTGATATGCCTCTTGAGGAAACAGAGTGAAGCAAAGAATAACAAAAGAAAAAAAAATCAATTTTTTCCAAGAATAGAACATATATATACTATTGAGACAGGACTAATAACAAATATGTAGTCAAGTTCACATACAACTTATAAAACAATAACTTGACAAGATATGAGAAATGAAAAGGAGACATAGATGTTCTTTGAGAAAGAACTCCCAAAATGCAAAGTTACTACTTCTGTGGTTGAAAATGAGTTCGTAAATCTAGCACTAGCCTGCCTCCACTCATCATCACATTAAAGCTGCAAATTTTAGCTAGGACTGAATTTTTTTTGTTCTTCTTTCAAATGTGAACACGTTAACACAATGGTTTTCAAGCTAAATCATTGAATAACAAATTGAAGAAATTGAAAAGGACTGACCACAGTATAAACTACAGAACTTCAACAATTTACAGACATAAATTAGAAGAGAAAAGCTAAAGAAAGCTATCCAACGTAGCAGCACAATCCTTTGTGAATAGAACCCCTAAATTCAAGTTCACACAGTTGCAAATTGGTTTATAAGTGTAGTTCTAGCCTTCGCTCTCATCATATCCAAGCTGCAAAAATCTGAGACTTTTTCTTAAAAAAAAAAAAAAGAAAGTAAAAAATGGTGGCTTTCATGTCCAAAAGCTGGTTTTTTCAAGATAAATCATTTAAAAGAAAAGAACAAAAAGGAAATCGATTCAAAGGATTGACCAAATTTTTTATTTTACCAATTCATAAAGCCATATTGAGAGAAAAGATAGACAAAATTATCCAAGCTGTGATCCCTCTGGAGAAAAAATAGATGAAAAAAAAAAAATAGCAAAGAAAATTCTATTATGTTCCAAAGTGAAAATCTCTAAATTAAAAACCATATCTAAAATCAGACATGGAAAAGATTACAAAAAATTGCTACCTTCAGATGATGGCATCTTGTCAAAGACCGTCCATCATCTATCAACTCCAAAAACCCCGTCTCTCCTGATCACATATTCACATGAAGAATAGGGCAAGTGGGGCGCAAAGACAACGTGAAGCTGCCTCCGTGTTCGGCAACACTGAAAACCACTTTCACCTCTATCCACCAAGCCATTTTCATCTCTCGCCAAGAAAAGTCTCGAATTCACACAATTAGCCCATGCCAACCCCAATGCTGGACAAACCCTCCTCCCAGATGAACACAAACTACTCAAATTCCCAATCCTCACTCCATTTACACCCTCGCCAGACCCCACAAAATCCACTACCTGATTGGTCACTACAACCGCTAAATTGAATCTCCTGCCCAATGCCTTTAATTTCCCAGATATTTTGAAAAACAACCACGATCTCTTCTTCAAATCGCTTGGTGTATTCTCAAACTCAGACCTAAAGAGAGCTGCAACAGAATCAATCACAATTAGCCTAACAGGCAATCGCGTTTTAGAATTTACAAGAAACGATTCTATCTTGGGCATTATATCGAGAAGTTCGTCTGCAGAATGTACACTTTGTACATATATGTTGTCACATGGATTACAATGATCATTTCTGCTATTATTGGTAAAAAATTGAGGGTATAGAGATTGAAAGGACTGGGAGAGTTGGTGGAGGCGGCGAAATGGAAAAGGAAATTCGGTGTGGAGGTAGAGAGAGGAAGCAGAGAGGCCGCCATGGGAGACTGGGAGCTGAGCGCAGAGGGAGAGTTGGAGGCAGAGTTGGGTCTTTCCTGAGCCGCTTTCGGCAACTATTTCGGAGATGGAATTGCAAGGGATGCCACCACTGAGACAGCGGTCCAGAATGGGGCAGCCGAGGGTGCATTTTTGGGAGCGGAGGAGGTTTTCAGGCGTCATGGAAGACGGAAAATATTGAGAATTGGGCAGATGTTAAAATACAAGTTTGAAAGTATGAATTATGGACGGGAAATAGCGCTCTATTTAGATTGCTACTGTTGTTAGGAAAAAACTTATCTAGTGTATATTCTCATTCTTAAACTTTTTTTAAAAAAAAAATAAAAAAAGTCGTTCAATAATAAAAATTAATAACTTATAACAGATAAATAATTTTAACTGCATTCAAAAAATACAAATAAATTTTGTTAAAAATATGAGTTTTTCCTCGGATATTCATTGATAATGTTGATGAAATGATTATATACAACACTTTAGCTTTGTTTGACATATCAATCAGAAACACATTTCACTTTGTGGCGATGTTGAATCATCAATCAACTTTATTGTCATTTAACGAATCTTTAAACAAGTTCAATTTTTTAAATATCAAATTCAAACTCTTTTTAACTCTCATTATAGAAGATAAACAAACACTTATAAAAGGAAGACAAACAAACTCTTATAAAGAGAAAAAAAACGAAAGACATATAATATCGCATTAATAAAATTATCAAACAACTAAGAAAATAAATCTAGCAAAGAATCTTAAATGTTTTTTCAATCAAATAAATTCATTTTCATTGGTAGAAAATCTTGATTTATCTTTGGATATTCAAAATTTAGTAATTATGAGATATTCTGTCTACATTTTAATTTGCAATATGTTTTCTCAAATTTATTACTAAAGAAATATAAAAGATTTTATTATCAAAATATATAAACTCTGACCAACTCATACAAATAATATGAAATTATGATTTAGTTATTTATTGTAATTAAAAAATTATAAGGGGAAAAAAAAAAGAAAGAAAGAACTTGTAGAGAGCAGAGATATTGAATTGGCTATCTTCGACGGTAAGAAAAAATCAAAAAGAGATCTCTATAACCGAAATCTCTTTTATAAACAATAAGATAAGTGAAAGTTAAAATAATCATTTAGAACTCTTTAAGGGTTAATTATTATATTTTTTAAGTAAAATATTGTAATGTTATTTGATACACATGTTTTTATCTTACTAGTTAAGTGTATATACTTAATATTCATAAATTTCTAATTACTCATTTGGGCTCTAACTTTATTCAAACCTCCAATCAAAGCCCAGATAAATTATAAGTCTGTATAGGACTAAATTGTTACATTATTGACTAAGAATTGTTTGATAACTATATTAAACACTTAAAATATTCAGCAATTATTTTTTTAAGATTATTTGATAACAATTTTTTTATAGTTTTTAACATTTTAAGTGTGTTTAATAATATTTTTTTATTAATTACTTAATTTCAAAAAAAACAATTAATATTAAATAGAAAGTTTAATGGATTAAGTAATAGAAATTTTTTTCTATTTTGATAAATTCATTCGTTATCACGATATTTTTTTTCTATTGATAAGATATAATTAATAGGTTTTAAATATTTAAAATCAAATTATATGATAATTTGTTGTAAAATATATAATTATCTTATTTTAAATTTATCTTTTAGATCTTTTTTTTTTGAAATTTTATATTTATTTAATGATTATTCAACTTTCAAATTTTTTAATACTCTAGCTCTTAAATTTTCACTAAAATTATTTAACATTTAATTTTCAGTTTAACAAACATCGCCTAAATTAGTCAAATATGGTATTATTATGTGAAACATGTAATCTACAAGTAAATAATTTTAAGCAATAAAAAAAGTGAAAATTATTGTTTAAAAAACATATACGTATAATGAAGCTTAAAAGAATCTTTCATGAGTTCTCTAATGAAAGCAATTGTTAGAATAAAAAATGAAAACTTGGAATTACTTTGAATTGTGTATCAACATCATTCTTTTTAACACAATATTAATGGTAATAAAAATGTATTTATGTTTATATTATGGAACCTTCTTTTATTTAACATCATAAATTAGGACGTTAATTTTACAAGATTGCATGGCATGGACATATTAGACTTATTATAATTTTTTTTAATGTTTGATGAGAAATACACAATATGTATACTTACAAAAATAACCAAAAATTCATTTTCTAATATTCAAAGATCATGTATTTAGACCTTGGATCCTCGATGATCCTTTTGCATTGGGATTGTACCAAAGGATAATTTCATATCCTTTCTAATCAGTAAAAAGTTATAAGTCACAATTAAAATTTCATTCATTTAAGTACAACCATGAAAATCTGATGCATTACTAAGATATGAAGGGGTACTACCCATAGGAGAACCAAAGTAAAAGTGAAAAATTTTATCCAAACACCTTAGGGATGGTATTAGTTATGTAACTAGCATCTAAACATCGAAAATAAAAAGGTGAGAATTATATGTAAATTGAACATATAAGCTACTACTCTAAAAAAGAAATCATTTAAACAAATGAACATGAAAAAAGTGACACATAATGGTGCAAATGAAATGTGTAGGTGTGTGATTAATTATAAAATAAGGTATAGACATAAGTAAATAAAATGAGGATAAGGGGGTTCTTAGGCTACTATAACCTCTCCTTATCATTTCCTTAATACATAAAATACCAAAGAAAAGTGATACAAATATGGGCTAATGAGAACTAATAAGTTATCACACAAAAAATAATTTAACATGTGATTTTAATGCTTAAAAATAAAAATGATGGTCATTGATTACTGCAACCTATCTAGTTGCCCATTTTCAAGCTTAAAAAAGTAAAAAAAATAACTAAAAATTTGAAAGAGAGAGGGAGCCAAAGAGAGAGAGAGAGAGATTACTGTAAGTAGTGCCTATAAGTAATAATATGATTTATACAAACTAATTAGTAATCTTTACAAATCGCGATAAGGTTTATATAGTCAAATGGATTGTAGAATAAAAGCTTGTGAATAGTTGTTATAAAACAATGTTGTCAATACTAATAGTAGTTTGTGCATATCACTTGATGGTGTGTATAACTAAAATATTTGTACAGACAATAAAGTGTCTGTAAATATCTCTAAGTTTGCTATTAGCAAGAAATAAAAAGAAGAATAAAAATAAAAGAAAAGGAGAGAAAGAAAGAAATAGGCTTGAAATGTCTTGGGGTTAGTTTATAACCCTTAAAGCTACCTTTAGTGGGGCTAGTTTATTACTCTCAAAACTACCTTGAGTGGTGAGATTTTTCAATAGATATTGGTTAATGCAAGAAGAATGGCTTTACTTAGTTGAACCTTAAGGTTAGGTATGGTGTTTGACGTTTATTTAGTCTTTTAGGTTAGATGAGATCTTTTATAATTTTAAGGATTTATTTTGACAACATTTTTATTAGACCTACTCTCACCTCTTAAGAGGTAGGTATTTGTAAAGAGAAAGGTTGTACATTTTGTGCTACATAGCAAATATTGTACCCTATCTATCTTTCTCACTCTCTAAAGTGATAAGATCATATAATATTTTAGAATTAAGTTTTTGAAATTGTATGTTCTACCATGTAGTTATATGTACGACCAAAAGGGAAAAATTAGGTCATTATTCTAGAAACTTCATGTTTGATATTTTATGAATTATTTGTATAGTTATATAAGTTGGTTGTACATCCACCTAAATGGCTATATAGATATCTTATAAAAATCCAAAAATAGTACTTTTAGGGTAGGGTGTTTGTAGGATAAGTTTAATTCAAAATTTGTCCAAATTTTACCTTTATATATATATATATATATATATATATATATATATATATATATATATATATATATATATATATATTATTATTACCTTCATCATTTTAGGATAAAACTAATATGGTTCTTATCATTGAACTCACATTCTAGCAATAAAAAAAAATTCAATAATCAGAATTGGCTTCAACAAGCAAAGAAGATGAGTAGCTGAAGGACTTATTATATGAGATACCTTTATGGCAAAATCCATAGCACATATATATACATTGTGGTAGTGCTGTAACTTTAATAATAGTATATAATCAACTGTGCAATATAATACCTAGGCATATTATACTTGAACATAATTATGTGAAGGACTTGATAACCATGCACGAAGGCGTGCAAAGTTCGTAATTATCATATTACAATGAGAATGGGGAAGTTGAATCAAAGACCCAAAGGTTCTTAGTTATATATTTCTTAATAATTATTCATTATCTTCTTGTAATCTTAATCATTTTTTATTAAGACATATTTGAGAATAATTATCTTCAATATGTATTTTTAAAAAGTTTTCAATTAACTGAGTGAAATATTAGTGTTCGAAAACTTATTGCACATTAAATTCATAGGATTTTAATGTTTATATGTTCAACATTCTTTTTATTGTTAAATTTGCTGTTAAAAATTATTTTTTTATGATATATGAATTGCGTTTCAAACATTAGAAAATGCTATTGTTCTGAATTGTTTTTAAAAATAGATTTGTATCATAATTTTGTAATTTTAAATTGAAACAAAATTTTATGAGTTTTTGGTTTGATTAGATAATGATATATATTATATGAATACTTTCAACTCAGAATATGATTCAAAAAAATCAGAATAATCAATTCATCAAAATCATATATCCAATTTTTTATTTAAATTTTTTGAACCTCAATTCAGTGAAATTAAAACTTAAATAAAAAATAGTGAAATTTAGATATTCGATATTTTGGGTGGGAAAAAAACATTTGACCATGGGACTGGGAGGAACCAAACCCGAATACTTTTCATTCAAAAAAGCGGACGAACCAAACCCGGCAAATTTTAGCGTTTTCTCTGCGAGTGAATTCCCCCCAAATGCATCCGCTTCTATTTCAAACGCACTGATGAACCACAATCCGAACCATCTTATTTCCACCAATCAAATTAAAACACTTCTCCATCCAACGGCCTCATCTCCCTTCACGCAGATTGCTATTTAATCCTTCGGCCACCATTCCACTTCTCCCCCTATAAAAGAATCCGAAGGCCCGGAATTCCATTTGCACATAGCAAGGGTTAAGATGTCGGGCAGAGGAAAGGGCGGCAAAGGATTGGGAAAGGGAGGAGCCAAGAGGCACAGAAAGGTTTTAAGAGATAATATTCAGGGTATCACTAAGCCGGCGATCCGGCGCTTGGCCAGGCGTGGCGGTGTCAAGCGAATCAGCGGCCTCATCTATGAGGAGACCAGAGGTGTCCTCAAGATTTTTCTTGAGAACGTCATTCGTGATGCTGTCACTTACACTGAGCACGCTCGCCGCAAGACTGTTACCGCTATGGACGTTGTCTATGCTTTGAAGAGGCAGGGCCGAACTCTTTATGGATTCGGTGGTTAGGGATTTTAGGATTTAGGAAGGTTAGAGTTTGATTTTTGTAAATTTAATTTTCGGTTTGGTTGGTCAGTGATTTTAATCTGTGTTGGATTTTTAGTGTTTGTGGAAATTAAAAATGTACTGAAACTGATTTGATTCAGTCCTTTTCAGTTATGACATATGAACTTTGAACTTCTATTGTTTGGTAGCTGAGAAAGTGTGAAACAAGAATGGGGATTGTTATATTCGATGGCAAAGCAGTTGAATTTTGCATCGATTGGATTATTATTTATCAAATATCAAATAAATAATCCAATCGACGCAAAGATAACCCATGAACTGTGATAATTTTTTCAAGGGATGTGGGATTTTGAGCCCATGAAATAAAGATTGGGCTTAATTAAACTTGGATTCAATATGAATGATCATAACTAATTTTATAAGTAGTTGGCCCTTCTCAAGTATATGGATTAAATTATTATATATAAGCTACATCAGACTTGAACAATATACACCCTTAAATATATAACATTTAATGTTTGTTATTCACTCATTTAAAATATCAATGTATAAAATTAATTATGGCTTAATGATTGTGGACACCATTCTCAAGTAAATAAACTCTTTAAACTTTATATAAAAAATATCCTTATTTATATGGCAAAATTACTTATTTAAAAAAATCATAATCTACTTTGATTTTATAACATTATAATATATTTACTGAATTGCTTGTTGTATTTTAGGTAATTTTTTCTTCACAAACTGAAATGATATATACAGTAAATGAATAATTTTGAAATTTGGCTCCAAAAATTAAAATAATATATAAATTTTATAAAATTTTTCCGTTCTGTTCAATAGTTAGCATATGTAAATATCAAGTTTTCACCTTGTTTATTAAAGTATATTTTACCAAATTTTCTCAGTATCTTTATGAAAATAATTGAAATGTATAAGTCAAATAATATTAACGTGATTCTTTCAAAGTAATTGATATTAATTTATTGTTTTCAGTAATTAGAAATAATTATTTAGAATAAATTAATAAATAATATAATTTTCTTTTTTTAGATATAAGTTATGCATATGAGAAAAATAGTTAAATACATATATAGAAAGTATATCTAATTAATGAAATTACTCTTAAAAATATATATAATAGTACTTAGTCTCAATTTATGCTAAGAATCGCTGTAAAGTATATATAATACATATAAAAATATTTTATTTTAATTTATTATTATTATATTTATAAGAATCATAAGTTAAAAGAAGTTAAGTAATTTGTTTTTAATACTTAATAGCCAAAAACCCAATTCTCTCAAATGTATGAGATTATAATTCTACCCTAATTAAATGTACAATATCTAAAAAAATAATTTATTTATAATTAATCTAGATAATTTGAAAGTTAGTCCTAACCATTTAATCATCTCCAAGATCTATGATAAAAATTAACTATGATTTAATGGTTATATATCCCATTTCGATGGAAAAATTGTATAATAAAATTAATTAAATCTATATATTTTATATGATATTTATATTTTAATAATGTATGATTAAGATATATTCTGATTATATAATATTGATGATTCAATAATTGAATTTTTAATTAAAATATTCTGATTCAACTTCAGTTTGATTTTTGATTCATAATTCTCTGTCTCAACCAATGCGATGATTTAGTTAGATTTCAATACCTTGATAAATTTTTAAATTTGTATAAAATTTGATGAAATAAATAAATTGTGATAAAATATTTTTCTTTATTATTAAGACCTATGTAGTTTAAATTGAATAATATGAAAATATAAAAATAATATTTTTCTTAGATTAATTTGTTTATTCAAACTTCTTATTAATATTATTCTTTTTATTTTACTTTAAGTTAATTCATGTGACAGAAATTATCATGAAATCGTATCATAATAATTTATATTTTAATATATAAATTTGTATGAAAGCACCCATGTGTATATTTATAAATTTAAAATTTATATTCGGTCATATTATTTTTCGAATTAGTAATATATTGAAACATTTTTAGATAAAAGTTCTCCTGCGTACCGATCGAGCAGCACAACTTTCTCATTGTCCTATATGTGGTATAAGACGGCACTCCCGTAACTCGTGGCAAAAAGTTATTATACGTATAACTTTGAATTGTTTTATTGAAAATCAAATTTAAACTTTTTATAAATTTAATTGTTGTGGCAGGTTAATATGGAAGTTTATATACTTTAAAATTAATATTTTTTTCAATAGTAAATATGATCCTAAAGAAATTAAAGGTAAGTCCACTATTTTGTTTTTACACAAAAATTATCACATATCAATAGTATTTCCTTTATAATATTTCTGATAATTTTAAAATTTTAATTGTGATGTTATGCTAATATCTTTAAAGCTTACAATTACTTCTCACCTAATAAAATATTTGCATGATTTAAGATAAAATAAAAATATTTATTTATTTAATTAAAAACAAAATAATTTTATCTGAACAATTTAAATATATGAAAAATATTTTTAAAATAAAAATAAAAAAACTAAGCAACATTTTGTTTCACCTCTTTTAATTCTTTTAAATCATGCAAGTGTATTTCATTATGTTCATGCCATATATATGAATCCAAATTCAAGTTTAATTTGTTATTATTAAAATAATAATTTTATATTATGTAGATTTAATTTTTTTTTTCATTTTGAACATAATTAATATATTAAATACAAAATAATAATTTTTCGAACTACAAATTTAATATTTTACATAAAGAATAAAACAACTACAGTCTAGTAAATGAATTGCGCATTAATAGATAAATGAATTTAAAAAAAAAAGGGCCAAACTTTGATTTATAAATTTTTTAAAAGAAGAAAGATAAAAAAAAAACCCATGAAATAAAATTTCCAATTATATACATATCACATCCATCTATTTTTTACTAGAGTAATTTTTCTGTCCCATACCACATATGTTCATATTGTTTAAACAAGTGTTCAGCTTCTTTTATCGTTTTAATTAATATATTGATAAATAAAAAGAATTAAACAATTATTATTTAGAAAATATTTTAAATTATAGTTTTTTATTTGATGACTCTAATATTAAATACTAAAACATCACAAAAAGTTAATTTTATATTAAATTCTAAGGTCTTTTTATGTAAATAATTTATTTGAAGAACGATTAACTTTTAGACAATTTTAACAATTAAGATTTTTATAATACGAACTCAATGATTTAAATATTTTAGATGTAAATACATAATAAAATTAGCCACATATATATAAAACCCTTTTACTATTTGTTATTGTTGTGTAACATGGGATGCTGTCTCGCGGTAATATGGATGCACTGAACTAGATTGATGGAGTACTACGTATTTGCTGTATATATTTAATTTATAACTGCACACATATATATACAGAGAGGTTAATGTAACAATATTTAATTTTAGATATTGTACATAAATTTAGAACACCAAATTTTAATAACTGAACGGAAATAAATTACGTACCTGTTTCCGCGTTGAATTCTAAATTGTTTTGAGCCATAATTTCGAACACTGAAATTAAACCACTTGAAAATTTGTCAGAACAGTTGAAAATGAAAGTTAGGTTTTCCTCTCCTTGACCTTCTCAAAAACGGCTACAATGGGCGTAACAACTAGGGTTTTCTGTTATGAAGTCAGAAGAGATGACCTAACCTATTTATAATAATTTTAACAGATACACCCATCACAGGTTCATGTTAAAATAGGCATACACTGACCGTCTTCCATATCGGCCCATAAAAGATGTCACAAGTCAATAACTCCATTGATCACATTTTAATTGGGCTTACCCCAAAACAATAAACTATATTATTCAGTCCGTTTTATAAATAATTAAAATCAACCCATAA
>CATIWR010264507.1:0-19471 GCA_949677035.1 Omphalea diandra | reverse complement strand
AAAACAATATTTATTAAATATATATATAAAAGATATATATATATATATATATATATATATATATATATATATATATATATATATATATTTGTGTGTGTGGCCTTTTTAAAGAGTTGAGGGAACTTTGATTTTTTTTAGAAGGAATTGAAGAGGCAAATTAGCCCTTTATCCAAATAATACATATTAATTAAGTTATAATCAAGAATTAATATAATGTCAATGAAGCACATAATCATTGCCATGATATGATATTTAATGACTTATTAATGCATATCATATTATGCTTTGAAGGCTCTATTTGTTTTGGATAAAATATTTTGTAAGAAAATATTTTTTTCTATTTGATGCTTTAGGAAAATTGGTCAAGAAAAAAATATTTTTCTAATCAAAAATAGAAAAATCAAGTTATTTTTCAAGAAAATGATTTTTAATTTTGAAAACATAAAGTTATTTTTGGGACTTTGACAAACTCATTCAAATGAAAAATAAATAATATAAACACATATATTTATTATCACTGATAATCTTTGATTACAGATATCCATTACTGGTCAT
This sequence comes from Omphalea diandra, assembly GCA_949677035.1. Taxonomy (NCBI): domain Eukaryota; kingdom Viridiplantae; phylum Streptophyta; class Magnoliopsida; order Malpighiales; family Euphorbiaceae; genus Omphalea; species Omphalea diandra. Next base: position 18,916 of record CATIWR010264507.1, on the reverse strand, counting down.
CGTCGATCGGCGATGCTCGCCAGTGATAAGTAGGAATGGAAATGGGGCAGCACAAGGCGGGGGTGGGGGTTATCCTCCATCTCCAGCCCCACCCTCTTGATGAGGGAAAGTTTTCCCCCATCCCTGTCTCTTTTGGGATTTTCCACTGGGAAAATTTTTTTATTTTTTCTATTACTTTAAAATTATTTTTTAAAAAAGGTATAATTTATTATATTATATAATAAACTACTTTTATGCTATAAATTAACAAATATATAAAAATATATAATTATACACAAAATATTTATATATACATCTAATAAATATAAAATATACATTAAATAAATATAAAAATTTATTAAAATGTACTTAATATTTTTGGGTCCCCATGGAGATCCTATCCAAGGTCCCTATGGGGGACCCGTGGGGCATGAGTGTAATTCCACCCCCACTTCGTAGGGAAGAAAGGGCGGGAATTTCCCACGCCATTAGGGTCGATCCCCAAGGAGAGTAGGGAATCTCCTCCCTATTATTATCCCTAGTGATAAATGAGACTCATAAATATTTTTATTTTTAATGCATTTTTTTATATTCAATAATAAATAGTATAAATATAAAATATTTATGGTCTAAATTTTATTATAAATTTATAATCTTATAAATCAAAAGAAAATTAATATTTATTTATAATGTATTCTAAAATATTAAAAAAATATGTTGCTTAAAAAATATTTTTTTTAGAAAATATTTTTCTCAAACAAATTATTTTCCGCGAAACAAACGGACACGAAGTGTTAGTTTACTTTTTTGAACCATGCATTTAAAAAAAAAATGGTAACATATTCAACTATATAGTTATGTTTTAAATTTTGAAGAATAACTAAAAATTCATACTTAATGTTAGCCAAATGAGAGAGAAATTTTATAAATTACATAAATTTTTTATTATTTTAATTCATAAATATAGATTGACTAAATACAATTTGAAATCTATGAGGTTGCATTTATGTAATTTTATATATCATCAGCTTGTAGACTGAAAAAAATATACAATGTTAAAATTTATAGTGTTCTGTCTATATATGATTTTATATATGATGAGCTTGTAAATACATTTCGAGAATTGAATAGGTATTTTGATGATTTTGTCAGTTGGATTCTCCATAGATTAAACTAATTAAGTCTGCTGTAACTTAATGAGAACACAAGTCTCTTTTATCCTATCCTTAATTTTCTTTCAATCTCTCTTCTTTGCATGAATCAAAGAACATCATTGATTTTTTATAGCTAATAATAATTTAATTTCTTCTCTGTTTAGTTATTTTTCATATTCTTTCTTTTAATCTTCTTCAACAAGTTCTTTGTTTCTTTAGATTTGCTAGTTCTTTTTTTTTTTTTTAGCTGTATTAATTTTTTTTTATGTAGACACTTCACTTCTAGCTTAGCCCCATCTCTGGATCCCTATCATTTCTAAGGTAGAGAAGAAGAGAGCCGCAGGGCCCGTATCAAATAAGGTCCACGTTAGTAAATGGACATGGAGAACGGACATGGGCCTTAGACCCCATTGAAATGACTCGGCTGAATCAATGTAATCCACCAATCGGAGTAGTAGAAGTTCTGTTTGGTTTCGTTTCATTGCCTCCTAATCTATCACATTACACAACACACACGCACAACTAACATAGAATTTAATTGGGAAGACCAAGTAGCAGCATTGCAATTGCCTTGCAATTCAGGCAACTGCAGCAATTGGCAACGATGAGTGAATAATCAAAAAGGCATTTTGGTTCAAACTCTTCAGTAGAAATCATTATGTGTAATGTTTTGAGCGTTGGCTGCTTGATTATTATTATTTTTTTTTTATATGGAGGGTGGACAATACAATAATTGACCTGGAATGTTGTATCATTTGCATCTCAAGATTGAGCATCAAATTGCCACGTTTCAGGTCGCAAACGAAGACAAGACCAATAAGAGATGGTACCTGTCAGGTCATCAGTTGACGGTGGCATGTTGCTTTTGTGTTAAATCAGTATGACTAATTTCTATCCTGAGAAACATAATCAGCTGCAGTAGTAGAATTTAGTAATTTCTCTGCCTTACATTTGAGATTGTTAAAATCAATGGCCTGCCCCTCTTATTGGTCTTCTACAGAAAAATCCAACATCAGCCACTTCCATCAGGAATATCCAGCCAATGTTTTTAAAATTGGATTTGATATCAAATTGATTAATTAGATAATTTTCAGTTTTATCTCTTCTTCAGCTTCTAAAGCGCAAGAAGGCCTAAACTTCTTTCCCTTGTTATTGTTGCCACAGGCCACATCCATCAAGGGCCATATGCTTAGTATTTACGGAAAGCTAGGGACAACAGCTTTCCGGGGCCACTAAAACCAGCAAAAATAGACATCAAAATCAACGAGAGCAAGCCTCCATAATTGATGCCACTATAAATGCTTTCTCACCTGCTTTTCGCTGTCCATGTGCTGCCACCTCATCAAAGAAATATCATATTTTATTATTATTATTATTATTAAATAATTGCATATATACGTTTAATATATATATAGTCAACAAAACAAGATTTATAACCATAGGTTCAACACTTCCTTCCTCTGATTTTAGTTTTCTTAGTTTTTATTTTTTTACATTTAGATTAGATAAATGGTCAACATTGTTTTCCCTTAAGTGCAGCATAATTATGTCATGCCAATAAAATTCAATTTTTAGTAACTAAAATCCGATTAAAGGTAAACATGCCATCATGCGTCGCACATGCCTACCCTCCCGATCCTCGACCCGCAACTTTCGTACCCATCTACGATTTTGGGTCGACAGAGGGCGATCGTCATCAATTTTGATGAACCTTTTTTTTTCCCAGTTAAATAATGTCATAATCAGATGATTGAATTGTCATTCGCCGGTCAACAAAACCATGTACCTTTTTTATATAATTGTTTGTGGTTATTTATGTATTTCAATAATCTTCTAAGTTTCATACTTGTACAGTTTTGTTTGGTTATTACTTACAAAAAATAAAGATTTAGAATGATTCTTGTTTTTTTCCCCCCTTCTTATCCGTCTAAATTTGCATGTAACTTGAAGTTAATTGGATATGTTGACCTAATTGAAAAGAAATGCATGTATGATGTGAAGGAGGGACTTGCAGGATATGGCACCCATATTGCGCATCAAAACCACTCTTAGCCAACATATCTTTACACCGGTTACCGTTTCTAAACGCATGGTGAAATTGCAGCTTCCAATTCATGCTACACATTTTCTGAATATCCTGGACTAGCAATGAGTGCCCAGTTATCCTCATTGCGCTGCCGGTTATGGTTATGATAGCTTCCTTGTTTTCACACTCGACCACCACCATCTTAACCCCATAAATCCTTACAACTCCAAGACCATGCCACAGCCCCCACAATTCTGCAGCTATGGCATTACAAGCCTCCATATTCAATACAAAATTAATGTCCACTTTCTTATTCTACGGGTATTGACTTGGTTAAATTAGTGAAAGGTATAAACCAAAGTGGAAAGGAGGTTGTATTTCATCTTTTTTTTTTTGCTATGTTTTCCAATTCTTATTTAAAATATAAATTTATAAAACTGTATTTTATAGAATTAAAATTGATGAAACTGAAAATTCATATCAAAATCTGTTCAACCACCACTATAATGTTAAAAATATTGCCCAACTTAAGAATCTTATGGAGGTACACTAGTCCGGTATGCGTCCAACAAGCTTTATATTGATGACGAGATATTTATAAAATTGAATAATATTAGATACTGAGTTCTATAATAACAAATATATAATAATGTTATTATATAAAATTTTTAATTATATGTATAATTTATCAATTATTTATAATAATTTTATTTAAATAATAATTATTTATTAGTAAAATTATTATTAAATATTCTAAAATTATATTAATATAATATTATAATATTATATCATATATAGAACTGTAATGTTTACTCGTATTAAATTGATTTGATTTAAAAGCTATTGAGAATATATGGTGAGAGAGCTACTTTTTTCTTTTTACTTTCTTTGTCATAACTGATGAGATAGTGGTATATGGTATTTCAATTAGGATTAGAGATGACAATGGATGGTATATAGATAGGATAGTGCTATATCTTTACCCATATTAGACCTATTTTTATATATATAAAATTTTGAATAATCCATGGGTATCCATTATCCAAATAATTTTCAAAATATTATTAAAATGCTTGTGTAAATTATATAATTACTATTTTATAATCACATTTAAATAAAATAATGCATATTGTGCATATTTGAAAATTAAATAAAATATTAAATAATTTTAAAATCTATCCAATTCTCCAAATGTAATATACTAATTACATTATAATTAATAAATTTAATTACCTAATCTTTAACATTGTGCATCTAACTTAAAGAAAAATATAAAAAAATAATTGATATTATGTGTGTGTAGGTAAGGCGTGAAAATAAGTTTGAGTAAACATGATAGTTTGAGTAGGGTATAGATACGGGTATATATAGGGTGCTGCATTACCCATGCTACTCAAATCCAATGTTATTTTTTTGAGTATGAATTTACTTATATCTCTTACCCAGTCAACTCAAATACTATCCAGTTTGATTAGATAGGGTTCGGCTGGATACCTAGGAGTAGAATACAAATTGGCATCCCTAATTAGGATGCTAATATACGATCTCTTGCAGTTTATTTAGTAATTTTTTTTTTATAAATTTTAGACAAAATTTAATTGCATATCTCACATTTTGTGTTTAATTTTATCAAATTATATATTTATTTCATTAATTTTCTATAATCGTATATATAAAATTCTATACAAAATTTTATCCATTTTTTAAAATTTTATAAAATTTATTTCAAATACTTATTATTCTCTATATTTGTTGGTGTTAAATCATATGTTGATTTTATTCAATTTTATAATCATCTACTGAAATTTGAATAGTTAAATAGGATCATAATTTGCACTATTATCATCAAATTCGTATTTAGTAGCTTTACATTCAGAATATAATTATGAAAAATGAATCAAATTAATATACAATTTAGTATTACAAAATACAGAAAAACGATAAAACATTCCATTAAATTTTTTCTAAATTTTTATTTTAAAAAAAATTAATTGCCAACAAGGAGCCACATACATTCGATGTCCCGCTCGTGACATTTAACATTTTCCTTTCAATTATAGTCATGAAATGTTCTTTTTGTTTTTAACGTTTTTTTTTCATAACTTAGCATTTTCTTCAGCCTACAAATAATGGATTTTTGTGCATTTAACTGATCACTTATTCTATGTTTGGAAAAATGTGTAGACAAAAAAAGAAAATGAGGGGGAAAAATAAATTTTATTTTTTTCATTTATTTTTTTCCATATTTAGATAAAGAAGAAAAAAGGAATTGTTTAGAAAGAAAAGAAAATAAAGAGAGAAAATAAATTTTATTTTGTTTCTTTATTTTTCTTTTTCATGTTTAGCTAAAGAAAAAAAGAAAAATAAATTGAATTTTCCTTCTTTATTTTCCCTTTTCATATTTGAATAAAAAAGAAATGAGAAAAAAAAATTATTTTCTCTCTTCAATAGAGAAATATTAAGGGTAAAAATGTAAATTTATTATAATTCTATTCAATCATCATATTCATGATATTTCATCTCCATTTTAGGAAGAAAATAAGAATTAATTTCCTTTCATTCTCAAACGATGCAAAACTGCAATTTTTTCTTATTTTCCTTCTCTCTTATTTTATCTCCTTCTAAACTAAAGGCTAAATGCGACCCATTAATCATGTTGAATAGGTGGATTGATATGTTTCGGTTCCAACAATACCTCATTAAAGGGAACAACAATACTGTTGAGCAAAGCATAATTTGTTGAGAAATCATCACTCCAAATATTGGGATCTTGTTAGATAGCAAAACAAAGGAATTTGAGCCAAGTTGGATTTTAAGCCAGCTTGCAGAATCTAAACGAACGCCTTTAGAAGAAAGTGCATCTGCAATAGAATGTGAGAAAGCCGAAAAGTAATACTACAAATCAAGCCAGTCGATTAACCCAAGCTGCTTTCCACTTCCACAGGACAGTAATAGATTTACTAATAATTAGATTAGCAGCATAGAAGGAATCATGTTCGAGCCAAAGTTCTGTCCAACCTAAACGTTCCACCTCTTGAAAAGCATGGATTACAGTTGCAAGATTAGCTTCAAATACTTAAGTTGAAGCTATAGGGACGAAAAGTAATGAAGAACAAACCCTCGATATATGCCACCAACATCGACATGACTAGGAGCTTCCATAGCAGCCCTATTTGTATTTATTTTCAACCTAGGAGCTCGACTAGGTTGAGCGAGCACTTCACCAGGGTAATCGACGTTAATGGTTATTTAATTACAGTAAACTTTTATATGGTCATTTAAGATTAATTTTATTTCCATTCAATTATTCTGATAAAATTGAGAATTTTTAATAGTTGAAATACTAAGTGTAAAATTGATTTGAAGTGATATATATATATATATATATATAACATCTAAAATTATGTATTTTTAATTAAAAACTCTATTTTTTGTTTTTACAGAATAAAAGATGACTTTGTTTATAAGAAAAATAATACAACATCAAAATAAAAAATTTTACATTAATAAAAATCTATAAATACCACAGATAAAGGTTTTAACCTCAACTTGAAAGATTGAATTGTAAATAGTAATTTTTTATATTTTTCATTATGTTTTCAAAGTCGATCTTTACACCAACAAACATAGATTCACTGTCGACAGGCCATAAAATTAAACGAAAATATATCAAAAAGAAGATATAATAAGATTAAAAAAAAAAAAAAAAAAAAACTAGATATTTGGCAATAAAAAAGAAAGGGGAGGAGAAGCTATTTTAAAGGGAAGGAAAATGAGTTAAAAGATGAGAAATTTTTTTTTTTAACCTTCTTGTATTTAGTGATATAATAAATAGTTATTAAAGGGAAAAGAGGGAAAATGAAATAATAAATACTAAAAGATAAAAAGACTTCTAAGTTGACATATAGATCACAAAGTTAAATTATTTGTGTTCTAATGATAAAAAGAATAGTACATAAATTGTCATTCCTTCTCATGAGTTGTAATTTTTAACACTCCACTCCAAATTAAGGCGTAATCAATTTCACCTTCTCTATAGAAAATGAAGAGAAATTATTCCTCTTCTATTCCCCTTTGGTCCTAAAGATTATAAATAGCCAAACATGATTATAATTAATTTCTCTTCTAGTCACTTCCATTTCTTTTGGATTACCCTCTATCCATATATAGTGTAAGAGAGAGAAGAGGAAGGGTAAGAGAAAGAGAAATCTCAAGATTTTTAATAAAGAAAAATCTAACAAAAAAACAAAACACATAAAACCTCAAGAATTGAAGCAATAAATTAGCATAAACTCAAAAAAGAAAAGATTTGGGTATTATCTTTTAGATCTGAGGAGATAAACTACAAACTCAATAAATTTGTTCAAGAAAAAAAAAAAGAAACACAAAAAAATTAAGAAGAAAGATTAATTTCTGCCCAAAATGGTAAAAAAAAAAAAACAGGTTTCTAAGGAGGCTGCTTAAGAATTTTTTATTTTTTTTAAAAAAGAAGTAAATGGCTGATTATCTTTATGTTTGATAATTTTTTTTAAATGTTTTTTTTGGTAGTTCCATTAGCCAACATCCATTTGGTTTGTTTTTGCTTTTCCATGTTTGTATCTAAGTGGACCAAATTATATGATAAGAATGCTAGAAAAGTTTCTAAATAATTAAGATGCCGGATGCTCCTTTTGAAATTATCTTATTCAGCTTCTTTTATATATATATATATATATATATATATATATATATATATATAAAATAATGAATTTGTATATGTAAGAGTTAAACGTTAATGATTAAGATATATGATATAACCCCATAAACGAAAAAAGAAACTTCATTTAGGTAGTACAAAATATACGAAGGTTGACCGCAGAAGAGTGATGAACACACAAACAACTTTATTATTTGCAAACTTAGACAAGTACAAGCCACCATTTATAATATCACAAGTCTCGATGAAGTTGATGGTCACAAAGAGAGTGATCATCAAGCTTACAATTATTTTATTAAAAACTCAAATATCTATCCTTAGACCGCCAAGCCAGAACCACTGAACTTGTCCTCTGTTATTTTATTAATTTGGGCTGCCATTTCAGGTGTCAAATAGTTCTGCCAATCACCAATTTTACCTTCCCTAAAATATGCTTTCTTTTCTTGCTTGAAACCAGTAGCCCCAAAATGGTAATCTCCACTCTTATTCACCTCCAAATTGCTCAGACTATCAAAGCTGCACAAGTCTACAATTCTTTGCACTAATCCTTGACTTTCTTCTTTGTCTGCGGAGAAAGGGCTACCCATGAACTCAGCCAGTCGCTTCACATAGGAGAAGCAGTCATTCTTTAGATCTTCATATTTAATAAACAGTATTTTCTCAGGAAATTCCAAGCTTGCTTTCCAGTACCCTAAAACATGATCCCAATAAGGACCATAAAGGCAGACCCCTTCACAAAATTTCTCAAATGCTTCCTCCAGAAGAATTAAGTCTGTTCTTGAAGCTTCCGAAGAGCCTATAAAGTGCCAGAACGAAATGAATACATCTTTGGAATCCCTGAAAATGTATATGATCTTAGAGTGGGATTCAATGATGGACTTGGGCAAGGAATTGTAGGGAATGTGTGTTCCCCAAATTGAAACTCCAAAAATACTGATTGGATCATTACAGACAGGTGAAAGCTCGATAAATGGCACAAGATCATGTGCAAACTTGGTTAGTAAAGGATGGTTTGTGGATAAATCAGTGCTAAAATATTGGGATCTAGTTAAAATGGCAACACACAATGATTTAAGCCAAGTTGTACCAGATTTTGGAAAGCTGCAGATCATAATATCTGTAGGTTGAGCTACAAAGTGCTCTTGAGCTGACATGATGCCATCCAAGAAAGTTGGATGGTACCAAAAGCCTTGGTATTGGTAAAATTGCTGAGAATGTCTCCAGCTTTTTGTTTGAGGAAGAGTCGAGATGATCTTTTTGTATTTTGTATGGTTTCTTGCAGACTCGTGGGTTGCTGCGGAAACAGGAAATGCTGGAGACGATGATTCCATGAAATCTGGAAGGAATTAGTAAGCACCCTCAATCAAGTAATGCACAGCTCAAATGCTACCGACGATCTGAACAGAAGTCACACATATAATGGCAACATATTGTGTTACCTGCTTTTATGTCGGCACCACATATAAACAATGTTTTTAAAACCGAATTAGAGATTGAACCGATCACGTTGACTAGTTTTTAATTCGACCAGTTCTAATTTAATAGATTTAATATAATATTTTGTATTTAAAAAAATTAAAAAATTTATAAATAATACTTAAAAATTAAAAAATATATAATATAATAAAGTAATAAAAATTATTTTTTAAATTTTAAATTTAGAGGAAAATACTTTAATTTTTTAAAATTTTTTTACAAAAATATATAATTTTATGTTAAATCGATTTGATCTAATTTTTTTATTTTATATAATATTTTTGATTTTAATCAATTTTTTTTATTTGTTTGATTTTTAATATTGAATCGAATTAAACTATAGATTGATTCTAGAATTTAGCAGTCCACCCACCAATCCTATTCCAGGGTTAAGGGGTTCCCTCCGCTAAATTATATTACAAGTACAATTATAATTATCCTCTTTAACTCTCATGTAGTTTTAAGTTCGGCCCAGCAACACTATTATTAAAAATAAACTTAATTAGACCCATATAAGAAAAAAAAATATACATGATAAAATTAAAATCAAGAAATTCATTGATAAAAAAAATTTTTAAGTTCAACCCACCAACACTATTATTAAAAATAAACTTAATTAGACCGATATAAGAAAAAAAATATACATGATAAAATTAAAATCAAGAAATTCATTGATAATAAAATTAACAGTCGAAACAGTAATTAGAACTTATAGAGTAAAATATATATTTATATACATGATCTTAATCTAAACTTAATAGCAACTAATAATTTAATAGTCTGATTAAACTAGCTTCAGTCACATTCATGTATGACAAATATAAATCTGATTTTATATGAAAATGGTCAAATCATCAGATACTATTGCTTGCGTGTTAGAAGAATTGAGGTCTAAAGTTTGTACACTTGGCTTGTCCAATGCATAATATGTCTAATTTGGGAGTACTGTCTATATATATCCAAAGTAATTAATAACAACAAATAGCTTTATCAGGGTATGGTACTACTCTCTATATATATCCAGTGGCCTCCGAGTCCTTAGAGAAAGTATTGGATGGGTGCCGGTCCACCCAGTCGACGGTGCACTCGTGGTCAACGTTGGTGATTTGCTGCACATAATCTTTTATATATACATTTTGTAGGCCCTTAAATTTTTTAAAAAAATTTAGTTTGCTCACTGGATTTTAATTTATTCTTATAAAAATATATTTTCACTTTAATTAAAAATATTTTTTAATTTAGCTCGTCAAATTTTAACATTCTTTATTTTTGTACAATATTTTTTTATTTTTATATACTTCTCTTTTTTATTTCTATTTTTGTTTCCTTAGTTTTTTATTAAATTTTGTCTTCATTTATTTTTATTTTTCTATATACTTTGTTGTATGGAGCAGGGAGTCTAATCTGTGGAAAAAGACACTGGAGCAATATTTAACAGGAAAAGAAAAAGTGGAAGAATATTATTAATCATTACTTTTGCAAAGTCTTGTACAGTATATCATAATTAATTGCTTCAAATATTTATATATTTTGTGAATATTTTATTGGCTGATGGTGGCTGTGTCGATATTCCTCCGACATCTTCACCTAATGCAGATATGATTAAATTCGCAAATCATAAATTATTTTGGTCAATATTCTGCGCCAAAATAGCGAAAATATAAAATATGAAAATAAATAAAAAATTAATAATTTTCTAGAAATATAAAAAATAAAATATGAGAAAATGTATAAATGTAAAAAAATAAAAATATATTTACAAATATCTTTTCAGCAATTAATTATGATATTATATAAAAAATAATAATAAAGATAATTATCTAAATTAATTTTAATTATTAAAAAATTAAATAAGATGATAATAATCCTTCAAATATTTAAAAAAATAAATATTAATTATCTATAAGTTTCATAATCAAAATTAATAGTAGAAAATAATCGTGTCTTTAAAATGGAAACATATTTCTTAAATTTTCAAAATTGTAAAAACACTATCTAAATTTTTTGGGCAAGTTTCGGTAAGTTTCTTGAAAGGAGAAGTTTCTGAAACATAAAAACATTTCTCTTTAAGAGTTTTCGTGCATCATAATTTTATATTCGATTAATGCATTAAATCCTATAATTTATTTATTTTTTACACGGGAATGTTTTTGGGATTAGTTAAACTTGTTTTTCTTAGTGGTTTAAGATATTTAGAAAGAAAAATTATGGTTAGAATTTAAACCTATTAGTACGTCGAAGCTGATTAATCCTATACTAAGAGCATTTTTAGCATTATTATTGAAAAAATCTGATTTTGAGATTAAAAAAATAAAAATGATTTTTTCTCATATCTTATTATAGATTTTTTTATGTAAGTTTTATAATTAGAAAAACTGTTATAGATAAAAGATTCAAAGATAAAATTTTTCCAAAATCTCACTCATAAAATTCATGTTGAAAAAGGTATAATCAATTAGAAGTGAGAATCTTTTATATTTTTTTTTCAAAATCAAATTTTTTCAATAGAATGCCAAACATGCTCCAAATTTACAGTCTTTATAGTCTGCATAGGATGAAATGTAAATGAATATTAAGAATTAACTCTATTTAGGAGTACATATTTAATAAGAGAAAAAATTAATAGAGATTAATTATTTGCATCCTTTAATATCTCAAATCTATTTTTCTTCAACTTTTAATTTGAAAGGTGAACAATAAAATAGAAAAATATATTAAAAATAAAAATATACCATAAGACAGGCATAACCTTGATAATATTTAATAATTATTAAGTACCCAACTGAACCTAAATATAAATACCAACAAGCATATAATAATTCTATATCTTCAATAACAAACAAGTAGTGTTTGGTTCTTCAACTCTACGAAGGTGTTAATTAACTTTTTTTTAATTAGTTTATGTTTATTTTATGCTATAGAATTTTATATGACTTTTGAATTTATATTATGAGGACATCTTTTTTTTTTAGTTATTTGCTGTGTAAATTTTAAGTGGGGGGATTTTTCTATCTTGACTTATATTTTATAGAAAATTTAATTTATCATAATTCATTCATAGTCTTAGAAGTATATGTATGTATTTTAGATACAATTGTCAATTTAATATTTTTTAATTAAACTTCCCTCTTATGAAGAGTGTTAGATACTTTCACTATATTATTTTTTTTTTACCTTCTCCCTATTATAATGACATGTAGCTAGTATTATTGTTATATATTTCAATTGTAAGAGAAATTTATATTTTAAATCATATAATTTTGAGGAGTACAATGAAAATTTATATTTTAAATCATGTCACGTATCATTATAATAGAAAGAATATAATATAGAGAAGATATCTAGCACTTCTTTTCCTTTTATATTTTAAAACTTTCAAATAAGGTTAACTTTACTCATTCGTTTAACTCTATATTATTTTTTAAAATACTAACTCAATATTATTTTTTAAAACTCCTAAACAAAATTAAGTTAATTAACATTTCATTATTTCATCCATTACTTTACCCTTGTTAACTTTCTTTTTAAAACTTTTATACAAAAGTAAAGTATAAAAGGAAAGAATAACAATGTTTCTCTTGAAGGCACAATGATTCCATTTATTATATAAAGTGATAAAATCTTATCTTTATTCTAATTCATGATTAAGAGTTTCCATCCATTATTATAAGATAGAATGGCCTCAAAATTGGGCATGATGTTGTTGGATGGCAGATCTTTGAGATACTAAGAATATGGGGATGAGAGGATTTGACTATTCCCACGATTTCAAATCAGACATAGGTGATTTTTTATCATGGCAAAGTATCTCATGTATCTAGTCAAGAGGCTATTTCATGATTTAGTAATCAAACACTACCTTCCACCGATTTGCAGCCCCATTTGAACCTGTTGATCTGATCTCTTTTGCATATTTAGAGGCATTTGTACCTCCCACCGATGTTAAGTCATTTATACCTTCCACGCATCTGGAGACATTTATTCCTTACATAGATACGAAAAGAATTCTCTTTTTGATCTCAGATTTTATCTCCTCATTTGAGCGACTGTAGATCTTCTTCCAAATGTTTTTTATCATAGCGACTCTGCATGCGACTCTAACAATATAGAGGATCTGATCTAACATTAATTTTATTTTTTTGTTACAAATTTTTTATGTACTCATTATGTGTAGGTTATCATTTTTATACTCATACTTTATATATAGATTATCCTTTTTCTTATGTACTAATACTTTATGAAACAAAATTTGATATGTAGTTTTTCTTTTAATGAATTGCAATTAAATATGAAATTTTTTAAAAAAATAAATTATATTTTAGATCAATAGCTATGAAATATTTCAGTTAAAAAATTAAATATTTTTATAATTAATCAAGGAATAGAATCCATTGGCAAATTAGTTAGAGATTCTAATTTGATGCTAATTACTAATTTAGCAATAGATTTTATTTTGTTGTCAATTTAGCAATGAATTTCAATTTGTTGTAAATTTAACAATAAAATTTTAAATTCATTGCTAATTTTTTTTATCTAGGGCGAAATACTTATCAAAACATGGTAATTTGTCTGTGGAATAATAATTTTATTCGTTCATCCGATTACAGTAGATATATGAAGAAATTGGTTAAATATAAATATAATGATGTGTAAAAGTGCAACTAAAGGGTAATTTTGATAAAATAATATAAGTTTAGAGATAAATTTCATAAAAAAATTCATTTTTTCCTTTATTGTCACTTTGAGACAAATTCAAGGGTGTATTTGGTACTTTAGCCTCTCTTAAAGCATGCTAGGATAGACAAGCATATGGCACACAAATTGACATAGACGTGGCAAAACATGTGTCAAGCATGTCAAAACAAAAGAATGGGTGTCTGACATTTCTGAAATTTGAGACACAATAAAAATTCACAGTTTATTATGAAAATTTTAGTAGATGAACATAAAAATAATATAAATAATTGCAATTTTTATGATCAGATTTGGTTGTTAGTTGGTAACTTTCTACAAAAAAAATTTCATAAGTAAATAAAAATTTCTATAGGAGATTTAAGTAATTATCTTGTCATTATTTTGATAAGTAAAATTTTTAATGATGAAATATTATATACATAAATATTTATTAATAGAATATTCTATAGCAAAATATATAAATAAATATTTACCTACTAAATTATTCTTAGTTAAATTCACAGGTATTTGTAATTAATTTTAAAATTATCTTTTGTATTCTTTTGTCTACAATTCGTAGGTAAATATTATTGACAAAAATATTTTTTTAGGTAAATTTATAAATAAAAATTAAATATGAAATTTTTTATATTTATTTATTACTATAATTGATATATTAACTGATATTCTATAAATGATAAAATTGCATGAATTTATATGAAAGATATATATATATATATATATATATATATATATATATATATATATATATATATTACAAAGTTTAAACATTTGAATATCAATAAAAATATAGTTTATTTTAATATTTAATAGTAAATAAAATTTCAAAAAAATCACTATCAATTAGTGGAGTCTGGTGGCGGAGACTAAGACTAAAAAGAGTGATCACCAAAAGGTAGTTGTCTAAAAACTAGATCAAGTGCACTAAATGAGCTACTAAAGCTACTCCTATATTGATAGTTCTTTATTTGAAAGTATTTTTAGGGCTAGTTTTATTATTAATTGAGTTTAATTTGAAAAAAATACCAGATGATTTCTCACTTTTGGCTTCTATTTTGTGATTTTATAGGAAATCCTGAAAATTTAAGCTAATTGACGAATTATGGAAGTTTTTTGGGTAAAATTATACAGTTTCAGAAGTTTAGAAGCCAAACAGAAATTTGACAGTTGATAGCCAATTCTGATATTTGCCATACAGAAATTCAGTCCCTTCCTAGTACAATTTAGGAAGAGTTCGTGCAAAAGAGGAATCCATGCAGAATTAGAAGTTTCACTGGATCCTATTCAAAATAGAAGAGTTTAGTATTTGTTATTTTCCTAAATGGAGGAGGAGAATATGTTTTTCCTATTTTGAAGGGGAGTAGGAGATTATAAATAGAGGAGAAGGGTTTTTGTTTATTTTTTTTTTCTAGAGAGAGTTTTTATTTATTTTATTTTTCCAGAGAAAAGTCTTTTGTTTATTTTTATTTTTCTAGAGAAGAAGCTGTCCACAAGAAAAGAATTATTGGCCAACCATCAAGCTTGAAGAGAATTAAAGAATACAAAGACTTTATCATGAAAACTTTTGTATTTTATTTTCTTTTTATTTTGATATTGGATAATCTTTTCATTATTTTATGGAATTCAATTGTGTTTGCTCTTTATTACCTTGAATTGATATATCTGGAATATTGATTCTTGTTTTACAATTCTTTAAACTTAGATTGAGAAATCAAGTTATTAAATAGATTTAACACAATTGAAAAGAGTTGCATGTACCCCTAAGGATAGGATAATATAAATCCTCTTAATTAGAGTCAAACCTAATAGTGAAATTCAAAGAACTATAATGCAATTTTAGGGGTTTTAATTAGGAAGAGATTCCAATTAATGAACCTAGAATTAGATGTTAATGATCTTGAGAAAGACTTTAACATACTAAAGGGATTTTCACTGTTCCATAAATATTAAATCAAATTGTAATGCTGAAAAATTAAATTCTTAATAAGTCTTTGGGGATTCAATGTTTGAGTGTCATTTGTCATACTGGTCACCTTTTCCCCATTAGTTCATATTTTCATTATTCTAGTTTATCGAATTAATTTATTTTAATTTTTAATTAGTTAATTAATTCACATAAATTTACTAGTTAAATAATAGAGAAAGAGATTATGCTAGTACTTTTAGTCCTTGAGGGATAGACACTCGATACTTCAACTACCTACTCAATCTATAGGTATTGGCCTCGGATTGTATCATATATCTCCTATCTACTACCGCTATTGAGTGACCAATTGTTATTGTTATCCTTATTGGTCATACATGAACTCTCTGTTATTACTCATTTGTATATGGCAAGCATAATTGTGTTATTTTTCCATCAATATTACTCATTATATTCCTATTGATGTTGTATAGAAATTTGTACCTCTTATAAATTAAATAGTATGAACCTATCCCACTCATAAATATGTTGTAATATAACATTAATGAACATCGTTATCCAAGTACATTTAGAAATTTCAATAATATATTTTTGCAATTCTCTAAATATACAATATGAAAAAATGTGAATTCAAATGACACTCAAGATCTAAATTTGCGCTAATTTTAATATGCAGAATGAGATTACATAACCCATGCATTTACCAATTATTTTTAGAATAATCTAGTGAACTCAATATTACTTTAAGAAGTTCAATGAACAAGTATTTAAGGGTAACCTAAAAAACCAAGTAGCAATAACAACACAACAAAAGGCTTCTAAAACATCCTCTCGTACTTAAGGGTGGGTGCTATTCAGTTTAGACTAAAAAAATCAAATTGAACCATGCTAATTTCCAAATTTTGTTTTGTTTATTTGATAATACATTTCGGTTCTATTTAAATTTTAGAAAATTCCATTATTTTGATTTGGTTCATTATTAAATATTATTTAATTTGATTCGATTTATAAAAATATAAATATAAATTTTTCAATTTTAATTGATTTTGTTCAGTTTGATGCAATTGGAACTGAATGTCTAACCTATCCATACCATAGCTATGTATATCACGTTCTTGCAAGAAATTATCCTTCAATAATATGCACACAATAAGCACAATACTAAATATTTAAATAACATTTCCACACCATACTACATATATTATATCTTTGCATGAAAAAACACTTTTAAACTATCCATATAACAACACTATCACATAATTTAGATTTTATTATCATTCAATTAATATTTTTTACATAATATAACTTAATACTAAACTACAAAGCAAAAAACTATATTATCCAAGTACACTCAGAAGCTTTATTAATTGAATGTTGGTCATAATTATATTCTTTCCTACTATTCAAATGTGAACACTAAAAGAAAAATATAAATAAACATTCTTAATCAATAATACAATCCTTAAATACATAAACATCTACAAATCCTAAAACAATTCAAGATAATCTATATAAGAAAACATAATTCACTTCTAGCCATCCTTCTACATAACTTAAAAATTTATAGGGTGAGTCTTTCATACTTAATGAATAGATAGATCATAATATTATTTTGTAAAGAAAATATTTAAACTAATGAATTTTTTAAAATGCAATAAAACATATTACATAGTAAAGCATGACACAGCAAAGGAAAACTAAGTCCATGAAAGTTTCCCCTCTCACATAGACAATGAGAGTCTCCATTTCATTCTTATAATAGCTTTCGTCTTAACAAACATAATCCTTGTCAGGAGAACGTAACTCCCATTTTAACATACATGAAACATTATCCTTGTTAGAAGTACGCAGCCCCATCTTAACATACTTCTCAAGAGCCCAAAGCTCCCATACATATGGTTATCATATCAAAATCATATAATCATAAATCATCACATAATCCTTACCACAGATAGTTATGATCTCAATAGGGGATTCATTTCTTCCCTAGCCTACCAACAAATCACAATTTAGATATGCAATAAGTTATGCAAATGTCAATAATAGACATATACAATTATAATATAATATTAAACATGTTCATGACACTTATAGAGATTCAAAAAATAAATCTTTAATTAGAAAATTATAAAATAAACTATTATGTACTCATAA
Organism: Omphalea diandra; assembly: GCA_949677035.1. NCBI lineage: Eukaryota > Viridiplantae > Streptophyta > Magnoliopsida > Malpighiales > Euphorbiaceae > Omphalea > Omphalea diandra. The sequence continues at coordinate 812 of CATIWR010264507.1, read as the reverse complement.
TTTGCATTTTATTTTTTCTTAGAGCTCAACTTGCCAGAACTTGAAGTCTTTCTTGATCAATGAGGTGTCAAGAAATATATATCATATACTTAGGTTATGACATTAGAATTAAGCAAAATTAAGGTAATTCATAAAATTCCCCAAATTTCCTAGAGCCATAATCTCAGAATAAACTACAACAATTTCTAATGTTAAAGGAAACCTAAAATTCCTCTAGAGTAGCAATTTATGCGAAAATAACTTAAATATAATTTAAACCATAAAGGGTTATTATTAATAATACACCTTTTCTTGTTTCTAAAATTACAGTTTAGAGACTTGGTAAAAAAGTTTGTAGTCTTCTCTATAAACTTAACTAATCCCCATGATAGAGCATACGTATACACAATCCAAATAAACCATAATATCATCACAGTATGTTTAACACCCATATGAGCCCTAGGAATCACATACAACAAACTCAATGCCTCTTCCATATCCTAAACGTAAAATCAATTCCTTAAATCATTATTTTTCTATTAAGTCACAAAATATAATTAATTTTATTATGTTCACGACTTACCCTGTGATTGGCAAATTTCCATAGGGAGGAAAGAAAATAAGGAAGGAAAATAAATTTTATTTTCCCTCCTTATTTTCCTCTCTCATGATTGGATAAAAAGGAGGGAAAGGAAAATAATTTTTATTTTCCCTTGATTGGATAACCAATTATGGAAGGAAAAAATAATAATATGTAATATATTTCCAATTTTACCCTTTATTAAATAACACATTTGAATATTTAATTGTATTGTATAATGATAAAAAATAAT